>PVJI01015574.1:0-33582 GCA_004026765.1 Micronycteris hirsuta
GCATCCTTATTACCAGGGATTTGAACTGTGCATCTGATAGGTTGGCTATCTCTTGGTCGGTTAGCTCTGGGGTTTTGATCTGTCCCTTTCTTTGGGCCATTTTTTTCCCCCTCAGTGAACCTGTTACTGTAAGGGGGGCGGAGTCTTGGGGATCCCCTGTGCAGGGAAGTTCCCGGTAGTTGTGCTGGGACCGAAGCCTGTGGGGGCGGGGCCTGAGCGCACAATGGCGCCTTCTCCGCTCTCCGCACCCACACCGCCTCCTGCAAGCACTTCGGGCCCCTTTGCGCTGACTCCGGGGGTCGCTCCGGGGTCGGTGGGAGCCGGGCGCAGACCGAGCTTCAGTCGGTCCCCATCTGGGTATGCTTCAGCCCCTCGCGGGAACCGCCCCTCCATCCGCGGACCTGCCGTCTGCTCACCTGCTCGCTGCAGGGTCGCCGAGCACTCTCCCTTCGCTCTGCACCTTCTGGTTCACCAAACTTGATGAATGTATCTTCTTTAATTCCTTGGTTGTCGGACTTCCTCTCAATATGATTTTCTGTCAGATCTGGCTGCGTTTGGATGTGTATATTTCTTTTTTTTTTTCCCTTGTTTGGTTGTGCGAGGTGGTACGGTGCATTCACCTATGCCGCCATCTTAGGAAGTCAGCTGTCTTAGATGTTTTTGATATCTCATTGTAAATATATTTCTACAAGGTTATCATTAAGTGTTTAAGTAATAAGAGGAATTTTCCCTGAGATAGCCCTGACTTTAGGTAATTGTTGATTTTTAGATCCAGAATACAGTGTAGTAGGATCAGTTATGGTATCTGAAATATCTTGGAAAAGAATTGTCCATTATGTGGAATCTGCTTTTTGTTCTATGGTTAGAAATTTGCGTGACTTACTATATATTTTAATAATAGCTACTGATCGTTTAAGATATAAGATATTGAGTCCTTACAATTCTTTTTGGATTTGTGAAATGCTGTAAAAGCTCGTATCTGGACAATCTCTTCAGGAATTGTGGTCGTGGATGAACTGCACATGCTGGGAGACCCTCACCGAGGGTACCTGCTGGAACTCTTGCTGACCAAGATTTGCTATGTTACTCAGAAGTCAGCATCTTGGTGAGTACATGAAATAACTGCACTCCCTAGATTCTAAACAATGTTGAAAAAGTATCTACAAAAGTGAGTCCCTGGCTGGGTAGCTCAGTTAGTTAGCGCATCTTCCTGATATGCTAAGGTTGCAGGTTCAATTCCCGGTCTGGGCACATACAAGAAACAACCAATGAGTGCATAAATAAGTGGAACAACAAATCAGTGCTTGTCACTCTCTTCTCTCTCTCTCTCTTTCTCTTTCAAATCAATCAGTAAAGAAAGGCGAATAATACATATGAATCACATAAATTAAAGAAGTATTTATTTAGTATAAACTCAGATATAGTAGTTCATTTTTGTTCCAAAACAACCACTTAAGACTTGAGAAGTATTTTAGATTATTTTGTAAACATTCCTAAATTTCTGACTGCTGATCACTTTTATGATAGAATAATAATAGTTATTATTATTTTTCTGTGCCTTGTACAACCTGGGATGGCAGAGTCATGCCCACCCCCACCCCTGCTTTGGGTCACCAAGGGCTGCTGTACCCTTCTGGTCTAGTCACCAGGAGTACAGGAGCTCCTCAGTGGCAAAGCTTGGCAGGGAGGGGAGTTGGGGTTGGTGAGCCCAGCCCCACCCCGGCCCACAGGCCCACCGGGTGACCTCCCTACTGCAAGGCACTGGAGATCAGACTAAGAGTATGATAGAATTATTATCCAAGTTTTTGTTATTGCCAGCTACACACACATCTTACTTAGGTAGTCAAGGCTAATTTTGAAAAGTAAGATTTTTTTTTTATTCCTTACTTTGCAGAGGCAACCACTTTCAACTTTTATAGCTTTATAAACATTTTATTCACAGTGGTATCTCTAAGTACAGCTTCTTGAGTTTTTAGTTTTAATATTATATGTTGACTTATTACTATGGAAAATGAAGATCTAACTTCTTCAAATTTATTTACTCACCCCGCCCATTTTCTCCCCACCCCATCTCTCTTCATTCTCTCATCATCTTCCCATTTGCCAAATGTAGTTGTCATAATTTTGCTGAGATTGGTGTTCAGTTACACCATTTATGACTATGCAAATGCCACTGTCAGCTGAGCCGTGGAGTATATTATTGATTGCTTTTACTTTCTAAATGACATTTTATTCTCTGAAATTAACTTGTCTTCTTTGTTTGAAGGCTTTGTTTCCTGTATTCTTGTTACTGACTTATCCCCAGCCTCTCCCCTGTGTAAATCTCCACCTAATAGGTTCCAATACATTTGCTATTCTATAAAATTCATCTTATTGAAGAAGTTTCTCTTAAACTTCTGAGTTGCTCCAGTCTATGTAAGTGGTTAATCTGCATTACGTGCCTGCAGAGCCATTTTCTTGGGATGTTTTCTTCTCATCATTCACTCCAGTAGCTTTTTGCTTGAGTCAGAGCCCCTTTTTTGGGATCTCATGTCTCTTTCTTGATTTCCTTCCTTATTTTGGTGGGGACATCTTTCCGGAATTTTCACTTTATTTCAGTGTACAAGCTGTTATGGGTATAAATTTTTTAAAAAATTTGCATGTCTGAAAATGCCTTACAATTATTTGACAGATTGTCCAGGCATATAAAAATGAAGGTTAAAATTTTTTTTTCCTTTAGAGTTTTCAAGACATTTCTTTATTTTCTTGTAACTATTGAGAATTCTAATGCCATGCTAATCCTTTATCCTTTGTGTAGGGATGTTTTCCACACGCGTGTAAACACGCAATCCTGAGAATTTACGCATTTTGAGCGCAGCTCCGTGTGATTCCCATGTGGACAAGTGTGGATCATGTCTGTAGAATAGGAATTCTCTAATAGAAATTTGGCAAAAATGTATCTTAAGAAATTCTCTGACTTGCTGAGCCTCTTCCTCCCAAAGTCCGGAAGCTTAAATTAATAAATCACTGCCTCAATGTTCTATGGTCCTAAAAGTTAACAGCCCTAGCTAGCTTACCCTCAATTTACCTGTCTCCTGTTTAATATATTACCCTGGTCCTGTCTGCCACCGGACCTGAATTTACATCCTAATGCTCTGCTAATGAGTAAACTTATCCCTGTTCTGTATAATCCCATGAATAATCAATCCAATGTAAATATGTCCTAAAGCCTCTAATAAAACCCCCGGCTAACCTACCCACGAGGTCTTTTTCCTAAGATGGAGGTGGAGGGAAAGACCCGTGGCAGCCGGATTCTCATCTCCAAGCGTGTCTCTGGGTAAGATTGATTCACGCGATCGGGGCGGCGCCCCCCACGGATTTTGCGGGTCGAAATCCGCGACACCTTTGGATAATTTTTATTTTCTTTGACAGTTTTTAGGAGCTTCCTCAGTATTGTGGAATTTTACATTGATGTGTCTTTGTTTTGGTTTATTTTCATTGATGTGCTGGGTACTCAAAGATTCTTTCAATCTGGGAGCTCTTGTCTCTTAGTTTAGGGAGATTTTAACACATCTCTTGCAGCATGTAAAAAATGTCTATAATCATCTGTATTGCAAATCAGGAGGCATATAACTAATACAATTAGCAAATTTGACCTTAATGCATGAATGTAGAACAATTTCCAAATACCAGCATAATATATATATTTTTTCAGTTATACATGGAACATTTACCAAAAACAAATTTACCATGTGTTGGGCCATAAAGCAATGTAGTTTAAAGGATTTAAGTTATTTAAAATACATTTTCTAACAACAATGGAATTAAGCTAGAAATAAATATAAGAAAAGCATAATTAGAAAATGACCACGTGTTTGGAAATTAAGAAACAAATTTTGACCCATTCTGAGTCAAAAAAGTAATCACAATAGACATTGGAAGATAGTTTGAACTGAAAGTATAATAAAAATATTTCCTAACAAAACTTGTAGCCCTAGCTGGTGTGGCTCAGTGGATTAAACGCCAGACTGTGAACCAAAGGGTCATAGGTTCGATTCCTAGTCAGGGCACATGCCTGGGTTGTGGGCCAGGTCCCCAGCATGGGGCATGCAAGAGGCAACCACACATTGATGTTTCTCTCCCTCTCTTTCTCCTTCCCTTTCCTTCCCCTCTCTGTGAAAATAAATAAATAAAATCTGTAAAAAAAAAAAAAAAAGCCCTGGCTAGTGTGGTTCAGTGGATTGAGCATGGGCTGAGAACCAAAGGGTTGCCAGTTTGGTTTGATTCCTAGTCAGGGCACATGCCTGGGTTATGCCTGGGTTATGGGCCAGGTCCCCAGTGAGGACCATGTGAAAGGCAACCACACATTGATGTTTCTCTCCCTCTCTTTCTCCCTCCCTTCCCCTCTCTCTAAAAATAAATAAATAAAATCTTTTAAAAAACTTGTAAAATGTAGCAAAAGGTGTTTTTAAGATTTTATTTATTTATTTTTAGAGAAAGGGAGGGAGAAAGAGAAGGAGAGAAACATCAATGGGTGGTTGCCTCTCATACGGCCCTCATTGGGGATCTGGCCTGCAACCCAGGCATGTGCCCCGACTGGGAATCGAACCGGGATGTTTTGGTTCCCAGCCCACGCTCAATCCACTGAGCTACACCAGCTGGGCAGCAAAAGGTGTTTTTAAAGGGAAATTGATGGTATAAAATGTATATATTATTAAAGAAGAGAGACTGAAAAATTAATGAATCATCTCTCAAGAACTTAGAAAAAGAATTGTTAAATAATGTCACAGAAAGTAAAAAGAAAGAAACAAAGACAAAAACAAATCTAATGAAAAGGAAAGTCATTATTCAGAACATTCAAAATATTCTACAAATCAATAAGAAAACAACAGAACCCAATATGTCAACGGGTAAGGAACTTGAACAGGTAAGAGGGTATCCAAGTGGTCCATAAACATGAACAGTGCTTAATCTCATGAGCAGTCAAGGGAATGTAAATTACCAAGGGAATGTAAATATCTTCAAAGAGATATTACCACACTCTCTAAAATGGCTAACACTTTGGTAGTCTTTTTTGAAAACAGTTTAACATTATCTAAGAAAATTGAAGATCATCTATGACCTAGTAATTTTGCTCCTAGGTATGTACCCTAAAAAAATGTATGCATGTACGTACCAAAGGACATGACCAAGCAGTTGTTGGTGGCACTGTTGGTCATTAATACTATGTATCTGTTAACATCATTTTCATTTGTTTTTCACAGCCAAGCAAATTTAGCCAGTCCTCCGTCTTACGCCGTGCAGATTGTAGGCATGAGTGCTACTCTTCCTAATTTGGAGCTTGTGGCTTCCTGGTTGGATGCCGAACTCTACCACACTGACTTCCGCCCTGTGCCATTGCTGGAGTCAGTAAAGCTTGGGAATTCCATATATGACTCTTCAATGAAGCTCGTGAGGGAATTTCAGCCCATGCTCCAGGTGAAGGTGAGTCCGTGTTTTTACCTCGCTGCTACTGGTGCTTTGTGTTTGATTGCGCTTTCTAGCAAGTTAACAGTTTTTGAGTTATGTGAAGTAGGAATTGCAAAGTAGTTGAATATGCATTAGATATCCATTAGAAACATTACTAATATTAAACTAATTGGTTTCATCTTAAAGAATTGGCGGTGATGGTAAGAGAGGAAACATAGTTGTACCTTCGATTTAAGTCACTATCATTTTCTATAAGTAATACAAAGTAGTAACTAATTTTGTAGATTTTTTTTTAACTGGGAAAAAATTTTCTTATGGCTTAGTTTATAATAAGTACTTTTCCCACATTCTAAGCAGTTTATAATGTGGAAAATTAAACTTCTGTTAAATGATAGGTTATAAATATAGTAGAGTGGAAAAAACCCATCATTTTTGGAGTCAGACAGACCTCCTCTGATACTTAATAGATACTTGATATGGCTGTGATATTAGTTGAATCATAAAACCTCTCTGAATGTAGTGTATTCATGTATAAAATGAGAAATAATACCTATCTTTAGTATTGTTGTAAGCATGAAATATGATTTTTAAAAATTGTCTAGCATCTAGAAAGTGATTGATAAATGATAAATTCCCTCCCACACTCCTAAATACACTTAATGAGTTTTAGTTTACAGTATTTTCTAAGCCTGTGTCTCTGAATACTGAGCTAGCAAAGGATAGGTTTGGCGCTGGGGTCAGGACCACATTCCTGTTCCAGGGCCCTCGTAGCTGTGCGTTTGCAGCCTCCGTGTGCCTGCGATGGACTTACTCAGTTGCTTTGCTCTGTAATCCAAATTTCACCTGACTGTGCCTTGGTTACCTCAATAAATATATATGGAAACATTTATTTACTCTTCTGTAAATCCTTTTCTTCTGTTACCATGTCCATCCCTCTACCCTTTTTTAATCACTTTCAACTCTTACCAAATTATTTAAAGAACCTCCTGATTGCTCTGTCTGCTTCTGCCTGGTCCCCTGCCATCTGTGTTTAAGTCAAGAGCTAGTAATTTATTTAAAATTAACATCAAGTCATGTAACTATTCTCCAAAAACTTGTGATGGATCCCCGTTTCATTTTGAATGAAAACCAACATCTTCATAGTAGCCTCCAAGGCCTGCCCTACCTGCCCGCGCCTTCCTGGTGCTCGGACCTCATCTGCTGTGTTGCTTCCGACCCCAGAGCCTCGTCGCTGTTCCACAATGTGCCATGGACCTCCCTCCTCAGGTTCTCGCTGTCCGGAGTGCTTTCCCCACCAGGCATCAGTGCACTTTACTTTTCACCTTTAGACCTTTACTCAAATGTCACTTTCTTAGACCTTCCCTGGCCACCTGTTCTAAATTAGTGCCCCGCTCTTCCTGATCTCTATTTTTCCGTTTTATTTTTTTCCTTAGCGCTTTTCAAAATTGAACATGTTATGTGTTTTACTTATCATGTTTTTGTTACTATCTCTCTCTTCTTACAGGAGTGGAAACACTCTGAGGGCAGAGTTTTTTCTGCTTTGTTCTTCATCCCCAGTGCCTAGAAGAGTATCCATCACCTAGTAAATATTTGTTTAGTGAGTGAATGGATGGCTGAATTAATTAATACAGTTACACACACTGACCTTCCAGTTTTGAGAACTCACTGGGCCACCCCTGGCCCATATGCTCTTTATTCTGTCTGAAATGTTTCCTCTGTCTCTCACTTACCTTGTAGTGAGATAATGCTCTCCATCCCCCACCCCACAGTTTCATATCTCAGCTAAATCATCATTTTCTCAGGGAAACCTTTCTTTCAGATCTTTCTGTCAAACTTATGTCAAATATGAAGCATCAAAACACCATAAAACTCTCTTTCATATACATCTATAACATTTACTACATCTATAAAACTCTTTTGATATACAAATGATTGTATTTTACATTTATTTGTTTAGTGCTTTAATATGTTTCCCCAGTGAGACCTAACACCCTTGAAGATAGGACTTTGACTTTCTTTTGCTCACAATTATATCCTCATTGTTTGAGGGTTGGAGATCAATATATATCAGTTAAGTGAAAGAAAATATTTATTTCTCACCTTGCATTGTAAGGAAGTTTATTTCTTTTTCTTCTTGTTTTCTTTTTTCATTGTTTGTTACTAACTTTGTAACTGATTTTTTTTTATGCCTTTGAGTAGGAAAAAAACTTCCCCATGAAGCAAAATGATTGACTTTAAATTGATGTGAAAATGTTTTTGAAAGTACTACTAGAGTGGTTATTTTTTGTTTTTCTTTCTTAGGGAGATGAAGACCATGTTGTTAGTTTATGCTATGAGACTGTTCGTGATAACCATTCAGTATTAATTTTCTGTCCATCAAAGAAATGGTGTGAGAAGCTGGCAGATATTATTGCCCATGAGTTTTACCATCTACAGCATCAAGCTGCGGGTAAGTTACTAATTGAAATGTATAAACAACCCATGGACAAAGACCACTGGGGGAGGGCGGGGGTGTGGAAATTGAATGTGGGAGGTAGAGGTGGGTAGGGCGGGGGACAGTAATGGGGTGGGGGGGAAATGGGGACAACTGTAATTGCACAACAATAAAAAAAGCCTCCATACTTAATACATTTGCTAAAAGTAAGTTTAATGATTGTATTAGCAAAGCATGGCTCTCTTTCCTCATTGCTACCACCTGCTCCCAGGCACTCCTTACAAAACTGCTTTTGTGACTAATCCTCTTCTTATCCTCATTACAGACAAGGTGTGCACACACTCAGTCTAATAGTCAGATTTTGCAAAACTGGGCCTGTACAGATGCATCCCCAGGAGCTTCACCAGGGACCTGTGGCCGTGAGGTTACATATAAAACTTCGCACGCCCACACTTTAATGGGGCACGCAGCCATATCCTTCTTTATATTTCCAAACTTTAACTCTGAAAAGAATCACACACACACATACATATATATGTATACACACATATGTGTGTTCATACACATATTTATTTTAAAATAAGCTTTAAGTATAATTTATATACAGTAAAAAGTACCCACTTGAAATATATAATTTAATCAATTTTAACGAATGTATACACCTCTTTAACACCCACTATAGTCAACATATAGAACATTTCTATTACCCTAAAATGTTTTTTTTGCTTTTTTTGCTATTTCCCTGTATCCCTAGCCCTAGGCAACCACTTATCTGCTTTTTTTTTTTTTTTTTTTAAGATTTTATTTATTTATTTTAGAGAGAGGGGAAGGGAGGGAGACAGAGAGGGAGAGAAACAGCAATGTGTGGTTGCCTCTCACACGCCCCCTACTGGGAGACCCGGCCAGCAACCCAGGCATGTGCCCTGACTGGGAATCGAACCGGGACCCTCTGGTTCCCAGCCCGCGCTCAATCCACTAAGCTACACCAGCCAGGGCACCACTTATCTGCTTTTTGATATTCTAGATTAGTTTTGTCTTTTCTAGGAATTTCATGTAAATGAAGTCATGTAGTATATGTATGTGTCTTTTGTATCTGTCTTCTTTCAGCAAGATATTTTTAAGATTCATCTAGATAGTTACATTTATCAATTTGTCCCTTCTTTTATTGCTGAGCATATGGCATAACCATTAGTATATATTTTTACTGATTTTACTAGCCTATGGTCATGTGAGTTCCAAGATAAATGTAGGGCAGACAGAGACAGTTCTGGTCACAGAATATTAGAATATTTCATGACTTCACTATGCCAGTGGCATCATGAGGATGACTGATGGATATTTCAAGCCAAGTTCCAACAAGTGAACTGCCAGAAATTTATATTGGGTAGGCTCTAGTCCAACATTATAATGTCTTTTCTAGTTCTCTCTTAGTTGGTACTTTCTGTACTCTGTCAACTTACATTGCTTATGTTGTACCATGGTAACTTATATTCCATAATAACCAGAAAATTTATTATTTTCTTTGCTTGAGGTTCTTTTATTTTGATTTATTGCAGTGGTTCGCAAATCCTAGTGCTCAAACTAGAGTCTGAGCTATGATGAAACCTCAGAAAAGTAAAGACAAGGCTGCACATTTTTCATAAAACTAAAGTTTAAATTCTGAAATTATCCCTAGTCATTTTTTAAAAAATGACTTTTCTTTTGAAATAAAGATATTGATCAATGGTAATTTTTAAAATTTTTATTTATTTATTTATTTATTTATTTATTTAAAGATTTTATTTATTTATTTTTAGAGAGAGGGAAAGAGAGGGAGACAGAGAAGGAGAGAAACAGCAATGTATGGTTGCCTCTCACATGGCCCTCACGGGGACCCGGCCCGCAACCCAGGCATGTGGCCTGACTGGGAATCGAACTGGGATCCTCTGGTTCCCAGCCCACGCTCAATCCACTGAGCTACACCAGCCAGGCCTATTTACTCATTTATTTTTTTATTGTATTTTTTCCATTACCATTTATCCTCCTTACTCTGTCCTCCCCCCGCAGTTACCACACTGTGGTCCATGTCCATGAGTCCTTTTTCCTTTTTGCTCAATCCCTCCACCCACTAACCTTCCCCACAGAGCTGTCAGCCTGCTCTCTGTCAATAGATCTGTCTGTATTTTGCTTTTTGTTCATTTTTTTTTATTAGATTCCACATACGACTGGCTTATTTCACGTAGCATAATGTTCTCCAGGTCTGTCCATGCTGTCTCAAAGAGTAAAACTTTCTTCTTTTTTATGGCTGAGTAGTATTCCATTACATAAATTTCCCATAGGTGTTTTATCCACTCATCTATTGCTGGACACTTGGGCTGCTTCCATATCTTAGTGGTTGTAAATAATGTTGCAGTGAACGTAGGGTGTTTATATTCTTTCAAATTAGTGTTTTGGGTTTCTTCAGATAAATTCCTAGAAGCGGAATTGCTGGGTCATAAGGCAGTTCCGTTTTTAATTTTTTGAGATTATACTAAAAAATTTTAAAATTGTCCTTAGTATAATAAAACATTGGCAACCTTTCATGGGTCCTCAAAATATTAATAAATTTTAACCTAAAAAGTAAAATGTATATTTTATAAGAAGTTTTATATCTTATAAAATAGAAGTTTTACTAGTTCAGAAATTCAAAACTCTGGAAAATTATTTAAGAAAACATAGTTCCTGCAGATAGTTAAAGTCTTACTGGAGGAGAGGTTTACACAGAGAGGTAAAAACAGAAGGTAATGTGAGTACCATTAGGTGCCAAAGAAGCCAGAAAAATTGTCACATGAAATTAGGCACCTAGGTGATTCTGACACTGTTGGTGGGACATACTCGCAGCAAGGATTTTGAATTTTAGCCTCTGTGTGGTAGTCATTATACTCATATATAATCTTCTTCTTCCAGCTGGTCCCTTGAGTCTCCTCCTATGGGCTTTGTCTCACTCTGATTTAGTGTTTCCTAAACTCTGGTGCACTTTAGAATTGCCTGCGGAGACTGTAAAATCCCCTATGTCCACATTGTATGCTATTCATCACAGTGTCCGGGGTTGAGAGACAGCCGTGAGTCTTTTTAAAAGGAGTAAAGATGATTAGTATACATAGTAGATTCAGAATCATTGCCCTAGTGCTTAGCTTTGTAATGAACAGGCAGATAACATTTAAAGAGGCTCAGACAGAGGTGAGCAGTGTTGACAGTGTTTTTGTATGACAGGCCTGGAAAGATCATCTGAACTTTCTCCAGTGATGCTGGAACAAAAGGACCTCTCAGAAGTGATTGATCAGCTAAAACATTCGCCTTCAGGACTGGACTGTGTGTTACAAAAAACTGTACCATGGGGAGTAGCATTTCATCATGCAGGTATCCATATTTATAATGTTAATAAGAAGTCCCCTCCAAAATCCTCACAATTTCTTTATTTTTGTATTTACATGCATTTGATTTCTTGTTAACCACAATTAATACTCTTAGATTTCATTTAAGAAGTTGTGTGATTAAGATTAAACACAAGTAAAACAAACATGTTTAGGTTTATTATACAGATAAGTAAATTAGTTTATTTACTCTGTAAGTAACCCTTACTTGCATTCAGTGGCTGGGTGTCACTCATTTCAGGGATTCCTTGCTGAAGTCTTAATACTAGGCTCCGTATTTTCTGGTGCAACACATTGCCATTTATCAGAGCACATTTTCTGTTCTTCTATCTACAAATTTAATACCTTTTCCATCTTAACTAAGTACTTACCACCTACTATGTCCGTAACTTTTGCAGTTTGAGCGGTGACAGCAAAACTAGCATGCACTTCTTTTCCCTTCTTTACAATGTCATGATAGAAGATTCATTCTTACTCTAAATCTTAGCAACCTCAGCATATGGTTATGCACTGCTTAACGATGGGAATACGGTCTGAGAAATGTGTCATCAGGCAATTTTGTTCCTGTGCAAACATAGAGTACGCTTACACAAACCTAGGTGATGTAGTCTACCACTTACCTAGGCTATATGGTGTAGCCTATTGTTCCTAGGCTATAAACATATACACAGTATGTTACTGTGCTGACCACTGTAGGCAATTGTAACACAATGGTAAGTTTTTGTATCTAAACATAGAGAAGGCACAATATAAAAGATAAAAACTGGTACAACATTACCACAAATGTAGTTTACAGGGTTGGGAGTTGCTCTGGGTGAATCGGTGAGCAAGTGCTGAGTGAATGTGAAGACCTAGAATATTACTGTACACTTCTGTAGACTTATTAACACTTTAAAGTTAGGCTACACTAAATTTATAAAACAACATGAGATCAACTCAAGCACAAAAGAAAATGATGCAATCGAGAGGTCCAGTAAGCACAAGATGTATGAGGCTCTTGGAGTAACTTGGCGTACTGTTTTATAGTAAACTTTTTTTATAAGTAGAAAGAGTATATTCTAAAATACAATAAAAAGTATAGCAGAGTAAATACATAAACCAGTAACAGCCATTTATTATCATTATCAAGTGTTGCGAACTGTACGTAGTTGTATGTGCAGTACTTATATGACTGGCATCGCTGCAGGTTTTCTTACTCCAGCACCGCCACAGACCCGTGAGTGTACGCATCGCGCTATGACGTCACTAGGTGATAGGAATTTTTCAGCTTCTTATTATCTTATGGAACTACTACCATATATGCGGCCTGTCATTGAACTGAAATGTTTTTATGCAGTGCATGATTGTACAGTTGTTTTTCTTAAGTAGAGAACTTCCACCTTTTCACTTAAAGGAAGCACTTTGTGGCTTTTCTTTGGCATATCCAGATTGCCATTAATACTCTTGCACTGTGGGACTATTATTAAGTAAAATAAATGTTACTTGGACATGAGCATTGCAGCACCAGGAATCCATCTGATGACTGAGATGGCCGCTAAGTGACTAGCGGGCAGGAAGAGCATGCTGTGTAGAAATGCTGGACGAAGGGATGGTTCACATCCCAGGCCCATGGAAGAGGACAGTGTGAGATTTTGTCATGCTACTCAGAGCAGCTTGTAATTAAAAACTTCAGAGTTATTTATTTCTGGAATTTCCCATTTAGTAGTTCCAGATCACAGTTAACTGCAGGCAACTGAAACCACGGAAAGCAAAACTGCAGATAAGGGGAACTACTGTGCTTGCTGACCCAGTTTTATGCCGCTCTGAGTGTCTCCCTTTACCGCAAGGTGTATTGAAATATTGTTACACGTATATGAAAATCAAACTAAATTTAGAAATTGTCATTTTGCATTTTGAGAGGGGTAGAATGTTTAAAAATCAACTAGATTGTCAAAATTGCAAGGATTATGATAGTCACTGAATTAAATAATTTCCTTCAGGAAGTAGTCTTCCCATGATCATATGTGCTAAGCATATGGTTAAGAATATATAGTTTCTAAGATTAGGAATTTAACCTTTTTAATTTATTTTAAAACTTTTTTTTTAAAGATTTTATTTATTTATTTTCAGAGAGGAGAAGGGAGGAAGAAAGAGCAATGTATGGTTGCCTCTCACATGGCCCTCACTGGGGACCTGGCCCGCAAAAACAGGCATGTGCCCCGACTGGGAATTCAACTGGGACCCTCTGGTTCCCAGCCCACGCTCAATCCACTGAGCTACACCAGCCGGGCTATTTTAAAACTTTTATCATGCTATATAAAAATAAGTTTGCAAATATATGTACACACACATCTATGCACACATGTGTATACACAGTGGACCCTTGAACAACACGGGTTTGAACTGTGTGGGTCCACTTACACGCAGATTGTTTTCAATAAACAATTGAAAAAATTTTTGGAATTTTCCAACAATTTGAAAAACTCATGGATGAACTGTGTAGCTTAGAAGTATTTTAAAAAATTAGATATGTCATGAATGCATAAAATATATACAGATATTAGTCTATTTTAATACCATAGAAAATGGTCTTAGTCTATTTAAGTCATAAAATATACACAGATCTATTATAAAAAGTTAAAGTTTATCAAAATTTACATGTACAAACACTTACAGACCATACATGATGCCATTCAGAGTAGAGAGAAATGTAAACAAATGTAAAGATACAGTATTAGATCATACCTGCATAAAATTAACTACAATGTATATTGTACTACCATAATAATTTTGTAGTTACCCATTCAAGCATTTCAAGAAGCACTTAAAATGCCCTGTGACACTAATCATCTTGTGAGCAGTTTGTCTCTCCAGTAAATTGGGCATCATAGTAAAAAGTGGTCTCTGGCAGCTCTTGCACATTTTTCACCATGTTTGGTGCAACACTGTAAGCCTTGGATAACACCATGGGACCCATACAGAGTGCCACTGGCGGTGCTGGAAGTGCTCCCGAGAAACAGAGAAAAGTCATGACATTCAACATGACAGAGTTGCTTGGTATGTGCTGTAGGCTGATGTCTGCAGCTGTGGTTGCCCACCATTTCAAGATGAATAAATCCAGCAGAAGGACTGTTGGAAAAAAAAGGAAAAGGAAATTCATGAATCCTTCGCTGCAGCTATGCCAGCAGGCATGAAAACCTTACACTTTTTGTGAATTACCTTTTTATCTTGTATCGAAAATGCAGCTTTTATGTGGGTGCTAGATTGCTATAAGAAAGACATATCTATAGACTCTAATTGATTTAATAAAAAACAAAGTCATATGACAACTTAAATCAAAAGAAAGGTAAAGGATTTAAAGCTAGAGAATTTAATGCTAGCAAAGTATGGCTTAGTAATTTTAGAAAGCGCCCTGGCTGGTGTGATTCAGTGGGTTGTGGTTGCAGTGGGCTGGCCTGCAAACCAAGGGGTTGCAAGTTCGATTCCCAGTCAGGGCACATGCCTGGTTTGAGGACCAGGTCAGGTCCCCAGTGAGGGGCACGCAAGAGGCAACCACACATTGATGTTTAAGAAAAAAAATTTTTTTTAGAAAGAGTTTTGGCTTAAAAAATGTCAACAGAAGAAGCAGCTTCTGCCATTCAAACACCATTAAGAAAATTATTGAAGAGAAAGGATGTCTGTCTGAACAGGTTTTTAATGTAGATGAAAGTATCCTATTTTGAAAAGAATGTCACAGGAGACACTTATTAATAAGGAAGAAAAACAAGCACCAGGATTTAAGATAGGAAGGAATGGGGTAACTCTACTATTTGTGCAAATGCAGTTGGATTTATGATCAGGACTGACGAGCTGCCAGTCTTTTGGTTGTACAAGAAGACATGGATAGTGAGAACACTTTTTGGGGACTTGTTTCATCGATGCTTTATCCCTGAAGTCAGGAAATACCTTGCCAGTAAGGAACTGCTTTTTAAAATTCTTTTGGTATTGGACAATGCCCCTGGCCACCCAGACACTCTTGAGTTCAACAGTGAATGCATTGAAATGGTCTGTTGCCCCCAAGCACAACCTCTGCACTTCAGTCTAGATCAGGGCGTCATAAGGAGCTGTGAGGCTCATTGCACATGGTGTGCTTTGGAAAAGATTGTCAACATTATGGAAGTAGGATTCTGATAGAACATCGTGAGAGTCTGGAAGAATCACACCATTGAAGAGGCCATTGTTATAGGAAAAGCCATGAAAGCCATCAAACTTGAAACAATAGTTTCCTGCTGAAGAAAACTGTGTCTAGATGTTGTGCAGGGCTCCACAGGATTTATGACAGAGCCAATCAAGGAGACTATAAAAGAGATTGTGAATATGGGAAAAAAGGTGTGTGTGTGTAGGGATGAAGGGTTTCAAGACATGGGTCTTGAAGAAGAAAATTTGATGGAGATGAGTGCTTCTGAACCCTGCCAGATGATGAAGAAGACATAAAAAAGCAGTGCCAGAAAGCAAACCGATATTAAAAAATCTGGCAGAAGGGTTCCTATTATTCAGGACTGCCTTTGACTCCTTTTACAGCACGGAGCCTTGGTGGGCACTGGAGCTAAAGCAAACAGTGGGAGAAGGATTGGTCCTATATAGGAACATTTTTAGAGAAATGAAAGAGCAAAAACGTCAGACAGAAATTACAATGTATTTCTGTAAAGTTATACTGAGTGTGCCTGCCGTTCTGCCTCCCCTTTCACCTCCTCCACCGCTTCCGCCTCTGTGACCCCTGAGACGACAAGACCAACCCTTCCTCCTTGTCCTCCTCCTCATCCTACTCAAAAACTTTCGTGAGGATCCCCTTCCACATAATGACTAGTAAATAATCATCGTGCCATACAGTTAATAAACTGATCTGTTGTGTATGTGCGTGTCTTCGTGTGAAAATATACCTACGCTTGATCTCAGCCAAAAGGCCAAGAAGCAATCCATGTGGAAATACACTGGCCGTACGGCAGGAACTGTGGGAGGCGTTTTTGTGTCCTCATCACTGTGTGAGTATTCATCACGTAGAACAGCATGAGCGAGACTTGTATTGAAACGATAGCCTATCCTTACACAGGCATAAGGTGAGTGATATTTAATATAAAATTGATAATGTGTTAGTTTTCTTACTGTTTTGTAACTGCTTTAAAACATTACTGTACAGTATGCCTCTGTGTATCAGCCTATCATCAGAGGTAAGTGATTTTTAAAAAACTGTAACAGTGCTTTCACATACTGTATTATGAATATGACTGTTACTATATGCCATCAACATTTTATAACAATTCATTTATTAGCATGCATGCTAGGCTGTCATATCAATTGTTCTAGACTGCTGTCAAGCAAATGCATTGCTGCTTCTTCATTATCCAAGCATGCATTATTATACCTGTAAGTAAAGATGAATTTCTTTTTCACATCTTCCATTATTGATATTTAGTGTTAGTAATACAGATAATATCTATGATATTTTGTATCGTATAAGACAGTATTGATATAAGTACTGACAGACAATTCATCTTGTAAACAGATAACAAACTTATGGTATCAACATAGTACAGCACTCTAAATGTGTTTCTCTTCCTTGTGATTTCTAAATAACAGTTCCTTTCCTCTAGCTTACTTATTGTAAGAATACAGTATATAATACATATAATATATAAGTAATATGTGTTAATTGATTGTATTATTAGTAAGGCTTTTAGTCAACAGGAGGAATTTGGGGGGAGTCAAAAGTTATACACAGATTTTTTCACTGTGTGTGGGGTCTGCGCCCATAACCCCTATGTTGTTTAAGGGTCATCTGTGTATGTTATTGTAACTTCCTTTTTTTTAGGTCTTACTTTTGAGGAGAGGGATATCATTGAAAGAGCCTTCCGTCAAGGTCAGATTCGGGTCTTGGCAGCAACTTCTACTCTTTCATCTGGGGTGAATTTACCTGCACGTCGTGTAATTATTCGGACTCCTATTTTCAGTGGTCGAACTCTAGATATTCTTACATACAAGCAGATGGTTGGTCGTGCTGGCAGGAAAGGAGTGGACACAGTAGGTGAGTTTGAATTTCATTTAAGTGGCATTGCTGAATGAGAGTGTCGTTCTACTTGAAATTTGACTAGTTCCTGGCAACCCGTATCTCATCCTGTTGTGGTTGTTATCTGAAGCACTAAAGTCCTCCTTTTGGATGTACTTAATGCTTATAATGTAAGTTATTTTTCATATGTTGTCAACCATTGATTTTCTACTAGTGTAGAATTAAGATTTTCCTATGTATTATATACAGTAAAATGATTCAGTATTATGTTAAGATGATTTATCACATTAGCTGGAATATGATTTTTAATTTCCAGTATGGTCTACTAGTTAGTGCTAATGAAGGTGGTAACTTGCATGGGGAATCGTTCTGTTTAGGTGACTGATGTGAGAGTTCAGACGGGTGCTGAGGGCAGGACGCACCCTCACTGCGGGAGCAGGAACTTTGCGTGCCCCCCTTTTCTCTCTGAATTGGTTCTGGCTCTAAAAACCTGTTTAGTTTCTTAACTTGCATCAGTAAGTAATGATAATGTTACCAGTAGTTCAAACAAAAGTTTTGTCCTAAGTAACGAAGAAGAGGCTTGTTTGAATTAAATATCAATAGAGCATTGCTATTATTTATAATAATATGTAGCATATATATATATATAATTTCTAACCTCCTACATTGTTTGGGCATGACTGAATTGTTATGAATCTTCTAACATTAAAAAAATTTTGGAGGAGCATTCTCTGTTACTTATCTTTTCTCTTTAGGATATAGTTTAGTGACTCCAATATTATACTATATGTCAAATAAATAGGCGAACAGTTCTGTGGCTATTGAAGAGAAATTTGGATATCCAGGAGGAGAAGAAAAATTTTAATGGGAAAAGAGGTGTAATGTTCTGGGCACAAGAAGCTGGGTAGTATACTGAGGAAGTGACTTTTAGAATAACTTCACTACTCATGTGAGGTCCCTAAATACAGTCGATCCTCATTATTTGTGGATCCTATATTTATGAATATGCTTATTTACTAAATTTATTCAAACCCCCAAGTCAACACTTGTGGGGCCTTTGTAGACATGTGCAGAGCAGTGGCAAGTTTGAACCTCTGGAAGCACACGCAGTTCTACCCTCTTGTTTCGGCTCTCCCGTTGTAAACAGGCACCCTTTTTGGGGCCTATTTATTGTCACAGTTTTATATTTTTGGTGATTAACCATTTAAAGTGACCCCTAAGCATAGCGCTGAAGTGCAGTTATCATCTATATAGTATTACTAAGTGCAAGAAGGCTGTGATGTACCGTATAGAGAAAATAAGGGTGTTAAGTAAGCTTTGTTCAGCTGCGAGATACAGTACTGTTGGCTGTGATGTTAATGTTAATAAATCAATAACATATATGAAACAAGGTCTCTTTAAACAGAAACAATTTAAAACAAGATTATGTTGAAAATGTTGAGCCTCGGGGCTTGGAGAAAGCCAGCCCTGTATTTCCCCAATGGGCAGTGATTTGGTATTCTGTAATTCAGTGTTTGTGGTGACTATAGAACATAACTACCACAAATAATAAGAATTGACTGTAATTTACTGGTGACTGGATGAGTTAGAATATAAGTTCATTGCTGCAACAAAAGCCAAAATAACAGGTGCTTGAACAAGTTTGAAGTTAATTTTTTCTCATATAAACGTCCAGTTTAAGTAATCCAGGGCTGATAATAGTGCCTTCACTGTCAGGGGCCTAGTCTGTCGTGGACGTAATCGTACCTGCTGATACCCGTGGGTGACCGCTTCCCGATGTGTGTATGAATCTCATACCGAGACACGCGGAGAAAGAGAGACCGGGGCCATGTGGCTGATTCCTTCCATCTCAGGAAAAGCCCCGTGGCTTGCCCAGCCAGAGTTTTTATTAGGGGCATTAGCACACATTTACATTGGATTGATTATTCATGGGATTAAGCAGAACAGGGGTAGGATTACTCATTAGCAGAGCATTAGGATGTAAATTCAGGTCTGGTGGCAGGCAGGACCAGGTTAATGTAATATGCAGGGCACAGCAAGCCAGAATTTTTTAAGATACATCTTTGCCAAATTCCTATTAGAGAGTTCCCATTTCACAGACATGATCCACACTTGCTCACACGGGAATCACACGGAGCTGTGCTCAAAACATGTAAATTCCAGAACATGCGTGTTGAAATCACTGCCACACTAGTCTTCTGGTTTGTTTTCCATGTTCAGTGATATAGTTTCAATCCCATGGTATAAGATATCTTCTTATCAGTCTCTGCCATAACATCTGCATCTTAGCCATCCAGAAGGGAAGATGAGGAAGAGTTTTTACATGTCCTGCCCTTTTAAGAACTTGCACATAGTAGTATTTCTCCTCACATATTGTCCAGAACTCAGTCACATGGTTACATTTCCCAACTGTAAGGGATGTTTGGGGAATATAATCTTCAGCTGTGTGGCCAATATCCAAATGACATTTAGGGGTTTTACTTTATTTGAAAAAAATTTTTCCCTTCTTTAATTAATTATTGTTCATTTCCCCCATTACCCTCCCCCCATCTTCCATTTGCCAATGATACCTCGGACAAGGGTTTGATCTCCAACATATATAAAGAACTCACATGACTTTATACCGGGAACACTAACAATCCAATTAAAAAATGGGCAAAGCACCAGAATCACTTCTCCAAGGAAGCCACAGAGGGCCCAAAGACACATGAAAGGATGCTCAGCATCACTAGCCAATGGAGAGATGTAAATTAAAATGGCACTGGGATACCACTACACACCAGTCAGAATGGCCATCATTATTTAATACAATTAAATATTTTTTTAAATTTTTAAACAAATTTATTTTTCAATTACAGTTGACATTCAATATTATTTATGTTAGTTTCAGGTGACAGCATAGTGGCAAGATAATTATATAATTTTGAAGTGATCAAAAAGAAATTTACAGCCCTGGCTGGAGTGGCTAAGTGGATTGAATGCCGGACTGTGAATCAAAGGGTCGACGGTTTGATTCCCAGTCAGGGCACATGTCTGGTTGCAGGCCAGGTCCCCAGTGGGGGCCACGTGAGAGGGAACCTCACATTGATGTTTCTCTCCCTCTCTTTCTCCCTCCCTTCCCCTTACATGCTGCTTCTAGGTAAATAGAAAGAGGGTTAAGAGCTTTTTTCTGTGTTTCTACTTACCAGTTGCATTAGAGTCAAAATAATCTTTAATATGGAGAGGGTAACATACTTTATTTTTAAGTATATTTTATTGATTATACTATTACAGGTGTCCCATTTTTTTCTCCCTTTTATTCCTCTCCACCCTGCACCCCCACTCCCACCAGCATTACCCCCCTGTCCCTTAGTTCATGCCATGGGTCGTACATATAAGTCCTTTGGCTTCTCCATTTCCCATACTGTTCTTAATCTTCCGCTGTCTATTTTCTACCTGCCATTTATGCTTATTCCCTGTACCATTTCTCCTATTCTCCCCCCTTTCCCACTCCACTGATAACCCCAAGTGTGTTCTCCATTTCTGTTATTGTGTTCCCGTTTTAGTTGTTTGCTTAGGTTTTTTGTTTTTTTTTAGGTTCAGTTGTTGATGTTTGTGAGTTTGTTATCATTTTACTGTTCATAGTTTACTGATCTTTGTCTTTTTCTTAGATAAGTCACTTTAACATTTCATATAATAAGGGCTTGATAAAGATAACTCCTTTAACTTGACCTTATCTGGGAAGCACTTTATCTGCCCTCCCATCCTAAATGATAGCTTTGCTGGATAGAGTAATCTTGGAGGTAGGTCCTTGCCTTTCATGACTTGGAATACTTCTTTCCAGCTCCTTCTTGCCTGCAAAGTTTCTTTTGAGAAATCAGCTGATAGTCTTATGAGAACTCCTTTGTAGGTAACTGTCTTCTTTTCTCTTGCTGCTTTTAAGATTCTCTCCTTTTCTTTAATCTTGGGTAATGTAATTATGATGTGCCTTGGTGTGTGCTTCCTTGGGTCCAACTTCTTTGGGACTCTTTGGGCTTCCTGGACTTCCTGAAAGTCTATTTGCTTCACCAGATTGGGGAAGTTCTCCTTCATTATTTGTTCAAGTAAATTTTAACTTCTTGCTCTTCCTCTTCTCCTCCTGACATCCCTATCATTCAGATGTTGGAATGTTGAAAGTTGTCCCAGAGGTTCCTCAGCCTCTCCTCATTGTTTTTGAATTTGTGTTTCTTCATTCTGTTCCAGTTGGATGTTTATTTCTTCCTTTTGTTCTAAATAATTGATTTGAGTCCCAATTTCCTTCCTTCACTGTTGGTTCCCTGTATATTTTCTTTATTTTACTTGGTATAGCCTTCATTTCTTCCTTCATTTTGCAACTGAACTCAGTAATTTCTGTGAGCATCCTGATTACCAGAGTTTTGTACTCTGCATCAATAGGTTGTCTATCTCCTTGTCGTTTAATTCTTTCTCTGGTGTTTTGATCTGTGTTTTCATTTGGGCCATATTTCTTTGTCTTGGCACACCTGTTATGTTGTGAGGGGCAGAGGCTTACGTATTCACCAGGGCAGGGCAACCCTCTTTGCTGTGTTGTGGCGCTTTCTGTTGGGGTGGAGTCAGAGAGCAAACAATGCTGCTTGCTCGGCTCTCACCCCACTCTCTGTCACTTCACTTGTTTCCCACAAGCAGATTGTGCCTTCCAGGTGCTGATTCCTGGGTGGTTATGTACATTCCAGGGTCCTATGGGCCTTTCTTCTGTGAGACTGGGAGTTTCTCCTGCCATTGTACTCCCCCACAGATTTTTATAGCCAGAAGTTTTGAGTCTTTAGTTTCCCGCTCTCAAACTCTGGGTTGTGTGGTCTGTCTCACTCCTCAGTTGTTCCTCCTGGTTTCTCCACATGCATATGTGGAACCATCAGCTGCTGCTTCACCCACCTGGTCCTCCAGCTGCTCCTTGCCATGCATTCTCTCTGCTCTGGCTGCTGGTCTCCGTCCCTCCTACCAGTCCGGGTGAATGTTTTCTCTTTAACTCCTTTTTTGTTGGAGTTCCACACAGTTCAATTTTATGGCAGTTCTGGTTGTTTTTTGTTTTTAAATTTGTTGTTGTCCTTTTGGTTGTACAAGGAGGCAAAGTGCATCTACCTACGCCTCCATCTTGGCCAGAAGTCAGAAACTAACATATTTTAGTGTGGCATACATATTCTGATATCCAAAATTTAGAAAATAAAAACATTAGAGTCCTGGCTGGTGTGGCTCAGTTGGTTAGAGTGTCATCCTGTAAACTGAAAGGTCACAGGTTTACATGGTCATACCTGGGTTGTGGGTTCAGTCCCTGCTTGGGGTGTGTCCCAGAATAGCACCCCAAGAGAAACATTGATCAGTTGCCTCTTCTTTGTGCCCCAATCGGGGACCAGTCAATGTTTCTCTCACATCAATGTTTCTTTCTCCCTCCATTTCTCTTCCTCCCTTCTCCCTGCTCCACAATCAATAAGCATGTCCTTGTGTGAGGATAAAAAAATAAAAAAGGACAGAAAGAGAAACATTAGCAATAATTCTATGATCATTACATCACTATCATCTATTATTTCCTTGAAATAAAGTAAGCCGATTAAGTTCTTTTTAGCCAGTATCTTACGGAAGTGTGCTGGTATTTTGCAAACATGATTTTTGTTTTGATTATAGGTGAGAGTATCTTGATTTGTAAGAACTCTGAGAAATCAAAAGGCATAGCTTTACTTCAGGGTTCTCTAAAACCTGTTCGCAGCTGTCTTCGAAGACGAGAAGGAGAAGGAGTAACTGCGAGTCTGATAAGAGCTATTCTGGAGGTGAGAGTGTTCACTAAGTTACTACTGGCTCTTTTTACCTATAATATAATGGTAGAACTTCGGTATGTGAGAAATCTTAGTTTGTGTTTCTTTATGAGGTTATTTACAGCCTTGCCAAGTCTGAGTTTCTCCTATTTTATATAGTTATTTCTTGGAATTTTTATTGATGAGAAAATATTACATCTACTTTTCAGGTAAACTTTTCATGTTGTCAGTAGATGTTGTGTACATTATAATGAATGATGATGGAAGAGTAAACAAACAGTCTCTACATTAAGATGGTGAGAATATTTTAAGAGAACAAAACTACTTCATTTCTACCCTGGCTGGTGTGGCTCAGTGGACTGAGTGCTGGCCTGCAAACCAAAGGGTCACTGGTTCGATTCCCAGTCAGGCCACATGCCTGGGTTGCAGGCCAGGTCCCCAGTAGGGGGCGTGCGAGAGGCAACCACACATTGATGTTTCTCTCCCTCTCTTTCTCGCTCCCTTCCCCTCTCTCTAAAACTAAATAAAAAAATCTAAAAAAAATTACTTCATTTCTTTTATATCATGAGGGCCTACATGTCTTAGAGCCCTGGCTGTTGTGGATCAGTGGGTTGAGCGCCAGCCTGAAAACCAAAAGGTCTCTGCTTTGATTCTCAGTCAGGGCACATGTGTGGGTTGTGGGCCAGGTCCCAACCTAGGCAACCAATTGATGTTTCTCTCACACATCATAGTTTATTTCCCTCACTTTTTACCTCCCTTCCCTTCTCTCTAAAAAATAAATCTTTTAAACAAAGTTACAGAAAACCCTGGTCAGTATGGCTTAATTGGTATGGGCATTGTCCTGTGCACCGAAAGGTTGCTGGTTTGATTCCTTGTCAGGGCACATGCCTAGGTGGTGGATTCGGTCCCTGGTTGGGGCATGTATGAGAGGCAACCAATTGATGTTTCTCCCTTACATCAATGTTTCTCTCTCTCTTTTTCTCCCTCCCTCTCTCTAAAAATAAATAAATAAAATCTTTACAAAAATTACAGATAAATTTCAAACCTCTTGTATCAGATAATAGTTGGTGGAGTGGCAAGT
The DNA here is from genome assembly GCA_004026765.1 of Micronycteris hirsuta. NCBI lineage: Eukaryota > Metazoa > Chordata > Mammalia > Chiroptera > Phyllostomidae > Micronycteris > Micronycteris hirsuta. Next base: position 24,161 of record PVJI01015574.1, read on the forward strand.
ACATCACAAGATATGCAAACTTACGCTTCTTGCACATTTTTGGCTGCAAGTATGAAAGAAGGGAAGCAGAGAATTCAGAAAAATCAAGATTCTGTTCAACTAGGAGCAATCGAGGACTGTGTAATGTGGCTGCTAGAAAATGAATTCATCCAGACTACTGAAGCTAATGATGGAACAGAAGGTAACTATGACTTCTTAGTTGCAATTCACTCACTTTTTCATCTTAGAGATTTAGAATGTATGTGACTGATTAGTGAAAGCACACTGGGCCCTGGCAGGGTAGCTCAGTTGGTTTGAGCATTGCCCTGATATGCCAAGGTTGTGGGCTCCATCTTCAGTCAGGGCACATGCAAGAAGCAACCAATGAATGTATAGATAAGTGGAACAACAAATTGATATCTCTATCTCTTCCTTCCTCTCTCTCTCTAAAATCAATAAAGAAAAAGAAAGGAAATTGGCTCTGTGAGCAGTATAAAAGGAAACTTATTTTTCTAGGAGTGTATCAACTCATTTTCAGTAAGTCAGTGTTGTGTTCAGCAACATCAGACAATTAGTACAGAGCCCACTCATAAATAATCCATGCTTTGGACAAGATTTTGTTTGTAAAATTTATCAGAGCCTAAAAGACTAATTATAGAATACTGAAAGACAGCGCGTTGTTTTATTTTCAACATCTAATCCTTTGTTTCCCCACCCCCACCCCCAAACCAGGAAAGGTGTATCATCCAACACATCTTGGTTCGGCAACTCTTTCTTCCTCACTTTCTCCAACTGATACTTTAGATATTTTTGCTGATCTCCAAAGAGCAATGAAAGGCTTTGTTTTAGAGAATGATCTGCATATTGTCTATCTGGTAAGTTCTGTTTTCTTCCCTGTCACATTGGTGAAAACGGGGGGAAAATATATAGAATCTTGAACATCAGAGATTCTCTAAGGGGACATCTTGCATTGTGGGTATGGTTTACATGAGAAAGAAATGGTAAACTAATCAGCAGACTCATAGTCAAAAGAAAAGGCCTTGACCCAGCCCTGGCTGGTATAGCTCAGTGGATTGAGTGCGGGCTGCGAACCAAAGGGTCGCCGGTTTGATTCCCAGTCAGGGCACATGCCTGGGTTGCAGGCCACGTCCCAAGGGGGGTCACGTGAGATGCGACCACACATTGATGTTTCTCCCCATCTCTTCCTCCCTCCATTCCCTTCTGTCTAAAAATGAATAAATAAAATCTTAAAAAAAAAAAAAGAAAAAAAAAAGGCCTTGACCCTAGCTCAAAACATTGGCAAATTAATATACATTTATGTTTTAAGTAAAACATTTATAGTTAAATAAAACTATTTTATTTTTTGAATATTTAAAACATGCATGTGATTCAAAAATAAGAACTGTATCAAAAGGAATACTCAGTGAAGTCTGACATCCGTATCTACCCACTGCATGCCATTTCCACCCTCTTCCCAGATAACTGTTTTCACTAGTGTTTGGTGTATCCTTCTGTTTATTTTATAAATATTAGCAAATGCTTATATATATTGTTACTTTACCTTCTTTCTTTTACAGGGGATAGTATATTATATACATTATATACATTATTTTGTATTTTTTTCTTAACAGTATATCTTGGAAATCACTTTATGTTCATGGACATTTTTTATTTATTTATGTTTTTATACCTGTATAACTCCATTGTGTGTGTGATTTACCATCGTTTATTCAATTATTTCTCTGTAGTTGGACTTTTGGGAGGTTTCCAATATTCTGTTATGGTAAATGATGCAATAGTTAAAATACTTTGGTGTATATATTGTTTAGTTTTGATGGAAGTATATCTTTTTTTAAATATATATTTTTTGATTATGCTATTACAGTTGTCCCATTTTCCTCCCTTTATTCCTCTCCGCCCCCCACCTTCCCCCATTCCCTGCCCTTTAGTTTTTGTCCATGAGTCATACACATAATTTCTTTGGTTTCTACATTTCCTATACTATTCTTAACCTTCCCCTGTCTGTTTTCTATTTACCGTTATGCTACTTTTTCTCTGTACTTTTCCCTCCTCCCTCCCTCTCCCCCTCCCTGTTGATATCTCTCTATACCTTATATAAATCCCCTTAACATTTCATATAACAAAGGCTGGGTGATGATGAACTCTTTGAACTTGACCTTATCTGAGAAGCACTTTATCTGCCTTTCCATTCTAAATGAAAGTTTTGCTGGATAGAGTATTCTTGGGTGTAGGTCCTTACTTTTCATGATTTGAAATACTTCTCTTCAGCCCCTTCTTGCTTGGAAGTTCTCCTTTGAGAAATCTGCTGACAGTCTTATGGGAACTCCTTTGTAGGTAACTGTCTCCTTTTCTCTTGCTGCTTCTAAGATTCTCTCCTTATTTTTAATCTTGGGTAATGTAATTATGATGTGCTTTGGTGTGTGCCTCTTTGGGTCCCACCTCTTTGGGACTCTCTGAGCTTCCTGGACTTCCTGGAAGTCTATTTCCTTTGCCAGATTGGGGAAATTCTCCTTCATTATCTGTTCAAATAAAAGCTCAATTTCTTGGTCTTCCTCTTCTCCTTCTGGCAGCCCTTATGATCCAGATATTGGGTCGTTTACAGATGTCTTGGAGGTTCCTAAGCCTTTCCTCATTTTTTTGAATTCTTGTTTCTTCCTTCTGGTCCACACCATTGATTTGAGTCCCAGTTTCCTTCTCTTCCCTATTGGTTCCCTGCACATTTCCCCTTATTTTCTTTAGCGTATCCTTCATTTGTTCATTTATTTGCGTCCACCTTTCTTCCAATTTTGTGAGCATCCTGATTACCAGTGTTTTGAACTGTGCATCTGATAGGTTGGCTATCTTTTCATCTCTTAGTTGTAATTTTTCTGGATCTCTGTTCTGTTCTTTCATTTGGGCCATGTTTTTTTCCTCTGCATGCCTGTTACTTTAAGGGGCGGAGCCTTAGGTGTTCGTTGATGCAGGGTAACCTACGTTGTTGTGTTGTGACTCTTCCTTTGGGAGGGAGCAATGGCGCTTGCTCCCATTGCTGCTGGCTCTCAATTACCCTCGCCTCAATAAGCTCTCCTGTGAGGCTGGGAGCCGCTCTGGCCGTAGTCCGGGGCTTTCCCCGCCACCCCACCACGATGGTGGGTTGCGATGGTGAACCGTGCAGTCTGCTCCGCTCCCTAGCTCCTTCTCCCGGTCTATCTGTGCACAAAAGCGGGACTGCCGGGTTCACCAGTCTCAGCCCCCCTGGTTCCTACTGGCCTCTCTGGGTGCGCCGGCTGCGGGCTTCCCTGATTGCTCGAGCTGTATTTTGGCCAGGCTCCCACAGTGAGTCTTTCCTGGCAAACTGCCCTCTCGCTGTGCACACTCTCTGTCCGGCTCCGCCCCGCTTACCGGTCTGGATGAACGTCCTCTATAACTTCTTGGGTGTTGGACTTCCACTCAGTTCGATTCTCTGTCTGTTCTGGTTGTTTGTCTCGTTATTCAACTTGTTATTTATCCTCTCTGGTTGTGAGCGGCAGCGCAGTATGTCCACCTACACCTCCATCTTGGTGAGGCCCTGATGGAAGTATATCTTTAGGAAAGACTCCCAGAGGTGCAATTGTTAGGTAAAGTGTAAAGGCATATGTGATTTTGGTTTTTCAAATTGCCTTCTATAGGGTTTGTATCATTTTCCAATGTTACCTGTGCTATATGAGAGTAGTTGTTTTTTTTATAACCTCATGAATAGAGTATATTTTAAGCTTTTGTATTTTGAGTGGTTTTATTTTACATTTTTATTATAAATAAATTTGAATATTTTCCCATATGTTTAAGGGAAATATGCTTTATTTTCTGTGAATTATCTATGACTTCTGCTCATTTTCTATTTTTTTTTTAGTCCTTTCCTTAAGTTTTAAAGATTCTTTTATATATTAGGGAGAGTAGTATTTTGTAGTATAAGTTAAAAGTATATTTCTCTTAGTTTTTCTCTTGGCTTTTGACTTTGTTTATTTTGTGTTTTGCATAGCATTTAAAAAAATGTAGTTGAATTTATGAACTTTTGAATAAGAAAAGCTTTTCTTACTCTTTTATCTTTTTTTCATAATGTCTATCAGTAGTTACAGCTTCATTTATTAAGGCTCATTTATATATAATGACTAAACATTTTTTTACATGTTTTATCTTTTTCTCCAGCTTTTATCTTTTGTAATATTTGCTTTTGTATTTGGATATCTCTCTAATTTCCATTTGTTGTTGGGTCTATTTCTGTTTCATTTGTTGATCTGACAATAGAACATTTTTACCAATTTGTCTCCTAGTACCTCTGTTTTAGTTAAAAGCGTTTATTGTATGTTTTATCTAGTAGAGCTAGTTTCCTTCATTGCTGTCCTTTTTCAGTGCTTATAGGTATTCTTGTTTGCTTGCCTTTTAATATTACCAACACTTAAAATTCATTTAGTATTTTCACATTTATGTATTAACACAGAGGAGAACTGACTGGCTTTTTTTTTTAAAAGTTCATTGGTCTTACTTATAAAAACAGATGTTTCTCTATTTTTTTTTTTGTCTGTTTTTGGACTTTCCAGAGTGTGCTGAAAATTTTCAAGAGAATTTGATCATTAAAAAAATTGCTTTGTTGCAATGTAATTCACGTAGTATGCCATTTAGAGTGTAAAAGTCATGATATTTAGCATATTCAGAGTTGTGCAATCATCACCAATATCTAATTTCAGAACTTCCCATCTGACAACCATCAAAATTTTTTCTGTATCTATGAATCAGTGTGTGTTCTACTTGTTTGCTGTTCTTTTAGATTCAATTGTTGATATATATTTATTGTCATTTTATTATTAATATTTTTTATATTTTTTCCTCTTCTTAAAGAAGACCCTTTAACATTTCATATAATATGGTTTGGTGGTGGTGAACTCCTTTAGCTTTTTCTTGTCTGGTATGCTCTTTATCCTTAAATTCTACATGACAGCTTTGCTGGGTAGAGTAATCTTGGTTATAGGTTCTTTCATCACTTTGAATATTTCTTGCCAGCCCCTTCTGGTCTGCAAAGTTTCTGTTGAGAAATCAGCTGACAGTCTTATGGGAGCTCCCTTGTAGGTAACTAATGGCGTTTCTCTTGCTACTTTTAAGATTCTCTCTTTGTCTTTAATCTTTTGCATTTTACATCACCCCTTGAGTGTATCGCCTGTGGAGGTGGTAGGGTTGTAATTTGGTATGGTCTGAAGCTATCCATTGGGTGCACTGGCTCTGGGGCCTCCCAGAAGGTGCAAGGTCAGCCCCCACCTGTGTCCTGCTTGAGGCCATCCAGCACAAGCTGCAGAGAAGTCTGCAGATGGCTGCTACTTGTGCTGGGCTTAGAAGTGCTCAGGAGAAGCCAAGCTATGTACTTAGGTAGGTAGCTGCTAGCGCTCGGTCTGGGGCCACTTAGCAAGAGGTATGGGGTATGCAGAGGCCAGATGGTGCTTGTTTGAGAGATTTTAGGAAAGTCTAAAGCATGAGGGAAGAGAGGCCATTTGTATGGAAAAGCTACTGGAAATGACTTGTGTGGGCCTGCAAGTTGGGTAGGGCACAGTCTCAGGGAATCACCGTGGTGGAGCAAACAGTGTGAGCCAGGTTGATGCAGACTCACTTATGGCACCAGCCTGCTGGCTGTGTGTGTGTGTGTGAGTCTCAGAAAAAGAACAGTAGTCTCTGTCACACTTATTTCTCGCAGGAAGCTCCCCTCCCAGCTCTCTCCCTGACACCAGACAGTTCAGTTCCTCCTCGTCTGTCCCTGGTTCTATTCACGCTGCTGCCTCAGCACTGAAGCTCTGAGGGAGTGAGTCCTCATAAGTCCATGCATGGGCTCTTGAAGAGGAGCTACCTGGGACTCCTGAAGTCCTCTGTTTTACTCAGCCGCAATCCCTGCTGGGGACGTCTTGTCTTGGCTCTGGAACCCTGGGCTGGGAGGCCTGGTGTAGGTTTAGGGTCCCTTGCTCTTTAGTGGGAACCTTCACAATCGAGATATCTTTCCTGACTTTAAACTACCACACGTGGGTGTCAGGACTAGCCCTTCTGTGCCTCCTCCCCTCCTACCAGTCTTGATGTGGCTTCTTTAAATCCTTAGTTGTAGGACATCCATTCAGCTAGATTTCAAGTTGTTCTGAATGATGGTTGTTTTGTAGCTTAGTTGTAATTTTGATATGGTTGTGGGAGGATCTGAGTACCCCATTAATCTACACCACCATCAGTTCTGTTAACATTTTTCTTAAAGTCTTTTTTTCTCCGATAATAGTATAGTCACTCCAGTTTGTTATGGTTATGGCTTCCACGATATTTTCACTTCCTTTAACTTTTTACCTACTCATAATTTTTAATCATAATGTGTCTTCTATAGACAACATATAGTTGGATTTTTCTTAGTCCAGACTGTCAAATTCTGCCTTTGAATATATTATTTAACCTATTCATATTTAATGTTATTATTGATAAAGTTGGATTTGCATCTTCCATAATTTATTTGTCTTGTTATTTTTTATATACTTTATATCTTCCCTCCCCCCATACTTCTTTTACTGCTTTATTTTGTATTAAATGATTATTTTCTAGTATAACACTTTAATTTCTTTCATTAATTTTTTATGTGTATATTTTGGAGTTATGTAACTTGTGTTTACTCAAGGGGTTACCATATGTAGCATAAAGGTACACTGACTTAATGCTAGTCAGATATAGAAAGATTTTTCTTTATAACTCTATTGCTATTCCTATTCCTTGTTTGCGCTATTACTATTATACCTATTATATCTGTATGTGTTACAAACTCAATAGACCATTATTATAATTATTATTTTGTATTATGGCTTTAAAGAAGCTGAGAAAATAGAGCAAGTGTAAGTGTATAGAGTTTTACATTAACGTTCTTTTTTTGACTTTAAATACAATAATTATATTAATTTCATGTATACAACCCAGTAATTGGACTTAATGTAACTTACTAAGTGATCACCCCTATGAATCCAGTACCAATCTGACAGCACAGAGAGTTACTACAGTATTACTGAATCTATTCCCTGTGCTGTACTTTATATCACCATGACGATCTGTAACTTCTCAATCACTTCAACTTTTTAACCCAGCCCCCTCAATGCCTCTCCCATCTGGAAATGGGCAAAATGTTCTCTGTATCTATAAATCTGTTTTTTTAGGACTTCCGGCCAAGATGGAGGCGTAGGTAGACAAACTGTGCCTCCTCGCACAACCAAAAGAGGGACAACAATTTAAAAACAAAAAACAACCAGAACTGACAGAAAATTGAATTATATGGAAGTCTGACCACTAAGGAATTAAAGAAGACACGTTCCTCCAGACGGGTAAGCAGGGCGGAGCCAGGCAGAGAGTGCGCGGTGAGATGGCGGTTTGTGGAGCCCTACGGGAAATGGATAACACTGCAGCTGCCCAGAGAGACCCTCGGCTGGCACACCCAGCGAAACCTGCAGCTGGCCGACCCGGACCCAGCGTGGCTGAGACTGGTGGACTGGGCGGTCCCACATTCGCATGCAGATAAACTGGGAGAAACAGCTGAGGAATGAGACAGACCGCGCAACTCACCATCTCCGGGAAATAAAGCCTCAAACCACCAATTGAAAACACCTGTGGGGGTGGAGGCAGCAGTGGGAGGAACTCCCAGCCTCACAGTGGAGTTTGTTGTAGAGACCCACAGGGACTTAGAACTACACAAGCCCACCTACCCGGGAATCAGCACAGGCGGGCCCACTTTGCTTGTGGGTAGTGAGGGAAGTGACTGAAAGCCAGCAGAGAGTGGAGCAGGTGCCATTGTTCCCTCTCAGACCCATTCCCCACAGGTAGTGTCACAACACAACTATGTGGGTTACCCCGCCCTGGTGAAACCTAAGGCTCCACCCCTTATACATAACAGGCATGCTGAGAAAAAAAAATGGCCCAAATGAAAGAGGAGATCAGAACTCCAGAAAAAATACAACTAAGCCACGAAGAGATAGCCAGTCTCCCTTTAGCATTGCAGGGAAGAGAATCTACAGTTTTTTAGGTTAGTCACTGGCCACCATAATAATCTGTTAAACTGTGGCCTTTATTTCCAAGAAGGACACACACATCTAAACAAAATTTTTCATGTATTTTTAACAAGTCCAGAGAATCTATAAGTCTATGGACTTCAAAAGGAAATGTCCTTATCTGAGAGAGAAAGGAAATTAGTGCTACTTGAATACCTGCTCTGTGTTAGGTTTTGTTGTTATGTGTTTTCAAAGCCCTGTTAAAGGTTTTCAGCATCTTCTAAATACATATCAGTTGCTACATTTTACAATCCGGGAAACAGAATTTAAGTACTGTGTCCAAGGTCACAAAGCTGTTAAATAAATGTATCTGACACACATGCAAAAGTAATAGTGTCCCTCTGCCACCAAGAGAAAACCCGTTTTCAAGAACCAGAATCCAGAGGTGATTAAAGGACAGGCAAAACCATTTTTAATCAGAGACAAACCCAACTCATGCAGGGATATTTGATCCTAGGACAGCCCGTCTCCTAATAGCTTTTGGTATTGCAAATAGTGGTAAGCAGATAAATAATGCACTGTTAAGTATCAACCTGATACCATCCACTCCCTGGATATAGGAGGCTCTAGTGGACTCAGTAGTAAAATAAATGATTACACAACAACAACAGCAACAAAAAATGATGCACAGTTCAAAGCACTGGAAATCAGGATGCTCACAGGATTGGTTAATTTGGTTGTGAATTAGATGAAAAAATGGACTATGCTAAGAGAAATAAGGGGAAGTGTACAGGGAACCAATAGTGATGGGAAGGAAACTGGGACTCAAATCAATGTTATGGACCAGAAGGAAGAAAAAAACATTCTACCAGAAAAGAATGAAGAAACAAGAATTCAAAAAAATAAGGAGAGGCTTAGAAACCTCCAGGACATCTTTGAACATTCCAACATCCGAATTATAGGGTACGAGAAGGAGAAGAGGAAGAGCAACACATTGAAAACTTATTTGAACAAATAATGAAGGAGAACTTCCCCAAGCTGCTGAAGGAAATAGACTTCCAGGAAGTCCAGGAAGCTCAGAGAGTCCCAAAGAAGCGAGAACCAAAGAGGAACACACCAAGGCACATCATAATTACATTGCCAGATTAAAAATAAGGGGAGAATCTTAGAAGCAGCAAGAGAAAAGGAGACAGTTACTGACAAAGGAATTCCCATAAGACTGTCAGCTGATTTCATAAAAGATACCTTTCAGGCAAGAAGGGGCTGGAAAGAAGTATACCAAGTAATGAAAGGCAAGGACCTATATCCAAGAATACTCTATCCAGCAAAGCTATCATTTAGAATGGAAGGGCAGATAAAGTGCTTCTTAGATAAGGTCAAGTTCAAGGAGTTCATCATCACCCAGCCTTTATTATATGAAATGTT
>PVJI01015575.1:0-40704 GCA_004026765.1 Micronycteris hirsuta
TTCAGATGGGACCAGGCTTCCAGAGGTGACTCAGCATGGGCGTGGTTTCCACACAGCCATCGAGTGAGTGTGAGTTCCTGTAAAATAGTGATCGCAAGCTCGGCGCTGGGGTCAGAGAGGCCTTGATAATTATTGAATCTCCGCCACCTACGAGCTGTGGCACAGTCGTGCACACTTCAGGAAACCTGCTTCTCCATCCGTAACCACACTGGCTCCTGCTGCGGGCCCCTGGGGAGGGTTCAGCCGGATCTGGATCCGCGCAGGTCAGGGCTCTGCATGCCGGCCTGGAGAAGGCTGGTACATGGGGGCTCTCACGCCTTTGTCCGGGCAGGGTGGTGATGTGCACTGCCCACCGGGCCTTTCAGTCCCCGTGGGCCCTGAGGCCAGTTTCGGCCAGTTTCACTCATCTGCCTTGTGAGTTGTGGCCCTCGGAGGTCATCCCGGGAAGGGTTGTGTGGTGTGCGTGGCGGGATGCACCGCTGTCCTGATGTCCTGATGGGACTGCCTGCCGGGTGGCTCGCACACCTGGGCACCGCGAGTCTGGTCTCTGTCCTTGACCAAGCGCGCCTGCTGGCCTGCCCTGTGTTTCAGCCCCGTGGACTGTCTGTGTTGGTTTTGTCATGGCTCCTCAGTGTGGCAAACACTGAAGTCTCTGGCAGGGCTGTGGCCACGTGTTTATGGAGGTGACAGGTGAATGTTTTCAGTGCTTGCCCTGGACCTCTGTGCGTTGGACCCCAGTGGCTGGCACCCTGCCATCCCTCTCAAGGGTCCCCTGCGCTTGGGTCCCTTGGCCAATGGCACCGGGGCCCCTCCCAGCTCTGTCCCTCATGTAAGAAGGGGGAGACCTTTTCCTGGTGTGGAAGCTTCTGTCCGTGTTGTGGGTGGCACTGGAGTGAACAGCCTTCCAGATCTCCCCAGTGTTCCAGGACTGTTGGGTGACTCTGTGACTCTGGATGGGTGGTGGGGACCCAGACGTGTCACCACGACCCTGTGCTGTGCCACTGCCTTGGGTGGCACAGTGTTTTCCCTGCAGTGGAGAACGTTCCAGATGGCAGGTCCTGGAGCCACCAGACGATGAGCTGGAGCAGTGATGGCAGCCTGTCCTCCATCTCCGGTGAGGACCGTGACAGGGCCGCTCCGGGGCTGAGGGATGGACCTCCAGCTCTGGGTGTCCCCCTCGTGAGCGACCTCGTCAGGGTCGGTGTCACTCTGGAGTGGGGGGGCGGGGTGGGGGGTGGACCTGAGCCCGCCGAGCCCGGAAGGGATGATCAGCGTCGCTGGCCTGTGAGGAGTCACATCGCCCGCCCTCCCAGCCCCTCTGTTGTTCCCACTCTGTCACACAAGGTCCCAGTCTCCGGCCTCTGGACTCTGGACCTGCTGTTTCCATGGAAGCGTCCCAAGCCAGCCCCTCCCATCCCACTTGTCTGCTTTCTTCCTCTATCTCCAGGTCTTTACAGAACTCCCTGCCCTTCCACCAAAATACTACCCTCGCCACTCTCTCCCCGCAGTTGCTTGCCCTCTTGCTCCGAAGCTGCACACCACTGCCCTCCCGGGCGGTCTTCCCTCGGGGTCCAAAGCCACTGCATTCTCTCTGCATCCACACTTCCTACCCTTTGACCCGCTAAGCAGGCTCGAGCCCTGCGACCTTGGCTTGGCGTCCAGGGCCCCGGAGGAGGCTCTTCTGCGATGCAACCCCCTTTCTGCACCCTCCTCTGGCCAGCCCCGGCCGGGTGCCTGTCCTCCCCAGGGCCCAGCTGCCGGCCTGTGCCCTCAGCGCCCTTGGAAAATGATCCTCCCTCCCCTGACGCGTGACTCCTGATCTCTCGCTTCTCCAGGGCAGGTTCGACCCCCACCGAATGGGTGTGGGCAGGCCCCGAGGCAGGCCAGCCAGGGCTCCCAGTCGGGTCTTGTAGCCCACAGGCGGCCTTGGGTCCTCGTCCTCCGTGTGGTCAGAATTGCAGGCCAGCCTCTCTTGTCCCCCCAGACGTGCTGGTGGAAGCAAGACCCCCTTCTAAAGTGCTTTACTTTTCTTCTCTCTCTCTCCTTCCTCTTTGTGTATTTTACTACCTTGCGACTTTTCTTTGTAATTTTAAGTTTGCCATTCCTCAGTAACTAGCTGTGTGTGGTCTTATCAGTCCTCTGAAGAAGAAACTGCAGTTGTATGCGCTGTAGCTGGTTTTCGCGCATGGCCCCCTTGGCGTCTCTGGCGCTGTTGAGCCCTCGGAGCGCCTGGTGGCTGACCTCAGTGGGCCCTGCAGACTGCGGTCTTCCCAGGTTAGCTCACTGACACGCAAAACCCGTTTTCCTATGCCAGCTGACGCTCGCTTGGCCGCCGCCTTTTCCTCTCTGGTGTCTTCTTTCTGGCCTTCCGTTGGTGATGCATCGCACTGCACTGCTTTACTAGCAGTGAAGTGGAAGCAGAAGTGATAGCATTTCTGGGGTGCCTGCTCCCCACCCCGGTCCTTTGTGTATCTGAAGTGACGTCACCAAAGGATGCTTCCGAGGGTTCACCTCGCTGGGTCGTCTCGGTCTGGTTTTGCCTTTAACCTGTGTAGTCAGAGGGCAGGTCATGTGCCATGTGCGTGTCCACGGCCCGTGGTGTGCCCATCGTGAAGTCCAGTGATGGTTGTGGGGGGGGGGCTACTTTCAGGTGAGACCCTGGCCTTCCATCAGAAGGCCGGATCTGGTGGTACCTGTCTTTGGGGCATTTACCCCTGACCTCGGTGTTTCTCTGTTTTGTGAACCACGACACGGGGGTGACATGCCTGTTGCACAGGCGGGGGGAAGAACGCTGTCTATGAAATGTTCCCAGGTGAGGGGCATGCTTGGGCCTCTCTGCTGCGGGGTGAGCCTGGCTCCCCGCCGACCATCCGTCCCCCGACAGCCCTGCACCCCACGCCCCCCAAACCCCCGAGTACCGGGATCTGAGTGAGCTGTTTGGGAGAAAGTGTTTTACGCGAAGTCACTTGGAAGTATAAAGGGCTGCCGGTCCAGAGCAGTAATCCCAGGGATGTTTGTAATTGCAAACGGGCTTTAGAAAGACCCCAGCCTGCTTTGTGTCCAGCCGGGGAAGTGCCGGGCGGGCGGCTTCCTCCTTCTGTCGTCTTGCTCCACAGAAGCTCCTCTCAAAAGTTACCAAGTGCGTCTGCAGGCTCTACTCTGGGCCTAACAAAATGGTTGTTCCAAAGGAACGTTTAAAACTGTTATTATTATTATTACAAATGCAACCTGCAATCCTGGGCACTCGATAGCGTTTTATTGGCTTACCCGCACAGCCGGCAGATGAAAGAGGCACCTTCTATTCATCTCGCGCTCACTGGTGGTGGAAAGGGGTTTTTTCCACAGGTTTGCTCCTCACAGCGGAACAGTGCTTTAAGAACCTTTCTATTTGCATTTCGCTCTATAAATCGTCTCGCGGGAGGCCGGCTTCACTGCTTTATCTGTGGAAAACGACAGCGTTCTTGTCTGTCATCGCTTCCTGCTTTTGGGTTGTTTTCATTTACTAGAATTCAGGTCCGATTCTTTTTCTTACGTTTAAAAGTTTCTGTACAAGTTTGGCAAAGGAAGCAGGGAACTTGAGGCTGGTCTGTGGCGTCACGGATGATGGAGAAGCCGTTTTTAGAAGAGGCCTGCCCGGCTGAACCCTGGTCTGACAGGGTCAGAGAAGACACCAGGACCCTCCGCGCTCCCGTGGCCCTTCCCGGAGGCCTGCCGTGGGCGCGCCGGTTCCCTTCCAGGCGCACGAGGCCCTGTCGGCGTGAGGGCCGTGGGTGGAAGGATGGCACCGAGGAAGAGGAAGAGTGCCTGTTCGCCCGTGGCAGAGGCGAGTGTGCACGGCTCCTCCTCCTGCAAACACGCGGAGGTGAGCGGAGGCCGGGCTCTGGAGCACCATGAGTCACGTGTGTGCCCTGGTGGAGCAGTGGCTGTGCCGGGTCCACAGCGGCAGTGGAGACTCTGAGTTGGGACGCCACCTCAGCGGGCCCCTGTGGACCAGCCCAGAGCCGATGGCCCGCAGGGCACCTGGCAGCGGTCCCAGTGACGCTGATCTGCAGCCAGGGTTCCTGTGCGGCTCCGGCCGGCCAGCCGGGCGGGGCCGGTCTGGAACCTGAAGGGCAGGTGCGGAGGGGAGCCAGGTGTGGAGGGGCGGCCTGTGAGGCCAGGCGTGTTGTTTCCGACGTGTCGCATCCGAGCTGCAGAGCGGCTCGCGGCCCTGGCCGTGGGGCTGACGAGGAAGGAGTGTGGAGGTGCTGGCTCTTCCCTCCCTGCCCTGTGGTGACACTTAGAAGGGACGTCCCCTCGGGGAAGAGTCTCCACGTCGGGCACCCGCCCACCTGCCGTGGCCGTGCGTCCCCACGAGCCTCTCTGCTCAGAGACACTCCCCGGTCTCACCCCGCGCTGCAGCGCACATGGAAGGCCACCAGACCAAACTGGACCCCCGAGCCGGCGCCTGCCGAGGCTGCTCTGCAAGGCGTTCTCTTCAAGGATGAGGGCCGGCTGGGGTACAGACGGCTGCTCGGGGCCCGTGCTGCTGGCGTGTTGGGAGGATATTATGAAGGTCGTTAAACCTGCACTCGGGATTTTCGACACCAAGGAAGCCATCCTGACTTCCAGGGCTCAGCAAGTTTAAACTGGTCCACGCGTGTCGGCTTGGGTTCTGTTCGAGCATGGGAAACACCCTCTGCTGTGCGCGCAGGAGTTTCATGGGCATCGTGCCTGTGAGCTGTTCCGAGGCCCGGCCTCGTGGCCCATCGCTCTCCGTCGGTTGTCAGGGTGACGCCGGCTTCTGCGAAGGCGCCAGCAGGGCAGGTACTCTCCTCCCGGTCGGTGACAGGTCGCGCTGCTGACACCTAGCCGTCCACCCTGACTTTCAAACACACTCCAGGGCAGAGTCACGTGGGACTACTGCACTGAGTTTATCTTTATCAAAGGAAAGTGGAAAATATTTCCAGCACAAATGAGGGACATGCACCTTATGAAATTCACGATGGTCTACCTTTTTACCCTTTTATTTTACTCTTTGCTTCAGATATTCTGGAGACCTGTTCGCATGTGGCAAGATTGGTTCCCAAAAGACAGCATGCTCTTTCCTCTTCATTTCTCAATTGATTTCAAAATTGCACGAGAAGAAAACAAACACCTCCGGGCCGGTCTCAGTAATGTTAGTGAGTGTCCCGGGTACTGGTTTCTATCAGTTTACCCTGGTGCTCACTGCAGCTGGGCCCTGGCCCAGGACCCTGAGCTGGCCGGCTCTGTCGCCCTTGAATGGCCGCTGTGAGACCTCTGTATGGAGCCATCTCAGAGGAGAAAAAGTTAGCCGGAGCCATGAAGATAGTTAATCTTTGTTTGAAATGATATTTTCCTTTCTGCTGCCATTTGTCCTGGGGAGCCAAAGGTCTGTGTGCTCTTTGGAACTGCCCGGAACGCTCCTGTCCCCCGTTCTTGCTCTCCACCCCACCCCCCCAGCATCTAGGAACTCGGTGCCATTTCAGAGGAGCTTCCTCACACGGGGTCGCAGGCTGCCCCTGTCCGACACGGGGCCCAAAGCCCCAGGCATCGCACGGCTGCGCTGCTGACCAGAGGGGCCCTGCCTCCCTGCCATGTGGGCCTGGGTAGCGCCCCTTCCCGAGTGTTATGACGACTACTTCCTTCCGATCAAGGGGCGGTGATGCTGAGGGTGCTGTTTCTCCCCCCCCGACCCTCAGAGCTTTCTGTAAAAATGTTTCCTTCTTGTATCCCGATGAGTTCTTTATGTCTAGCGAGGGCTTGGCTTCATTAGATATTTAAATGATCTCCAGCGATGCTGTTTCTTTAACTCCTAACTGCGACAAACACAGACGAAGCATACTGTTGGCGGCATTTAATCAACAGCAGTCAATTTATCATGTTCACAGTTTTAGCGGGCGGTTATGAATCACGGAAATCACAGGTATTGTAGACACGGCGCCGTGGCACTATCATTAACAAACGCAGTGTGCGCGGAGGGATGGCTTGGTAATTGAGTGGGACTAATAAGAATACATCATTTAGCCGCGTGTGACAAACGGCTTCCAAACATGAGCATGGAAAATTCACGTTTTGCTTAATAAATAAATTACACAGCCAATGTATTATACATAATTTGTGTCCTCGTGGGTTTGAGTGATATATAATGCATGGTCCAAGTCATTTATTTATTAAGACTAACTATATATACTGTAGGAAGGGAACACTGAACGCCGAGCAGAGGCCCGCCTTGGTGTGCTCGGGCAGCGGGTGGGGTGTGTTTGGGGACCCGGCGCCTGGGGTTGTGCGTCCTTGTCACCCACCGGCTCTGGTGTGTCCACCGGCTTCACTTCTGTCTGCTCGCAGGAGAGGGTGACAGCAACCGGAAACTTTGGCGGCAAGATTGGGTCCAGTTTCGGACTTGAGAGAGAGAAAAATATCCTCCCAGATCTTCAAAGTCCGTCACAGCGAACAGGTTGGAGAATGCTAAATTGCAAATGCTTGGCAGCTTGCTCTCGGGAGGAATGGCCTGAGGCAGGAGAGTGACCTGGGGCAGACCCAGAAGGAAAGAGGGGACCTGGGACAGTGGCCTGCAGGGCCATCTTCCTGGTTTGCACCGGGCGGAGCCAGAACTGGACTGCGATAGAGGGTTGGCCTGTACTGGCCTCACGGTCCACGTTCCTGGGGGCGTGCGTTGCTGCGTCCGAGGTTCTGGCCTGATCCCGGTGTTGGCGGAAGGTCTGTGTGCGTCTCTCCGACATGGGTCATCGTTAGGCCATTACTTATAACTTGGTCACTCGCACCGCTCTGCAGGAGCAGCCCTGGGCTCGGATGTCACGTTCAGTTCCTTTCACCAATGAACTGGACCCCTAATTAAATGAGTAAATATGTATAAAACAAACAACAAACAAACATCCACCCTAAAAACAGCCCGACCCTTCATGGGAGACATGCACAAACTGTCAGGGGCCGTCCCTCTCTGTCCACCCGAATCCGTGCTTGTCACTCCCTCTGCCTGTGTTTCTGCCTTTCCCCTGACGTATGCCGGGGGCGCTGCCCTACCATAGCCCCCGCTGCGCGTTTCGGATGGGATACAGGGAAGGCGGTTAACGCATTGGCGGCAGGAGGCAGTCGGCTTGGCTGTGGCTGTGGACCAGTGATCTCACCAGTGGCTGCAATTGTGGGTGTTGAAACAAAGTGCAAAGATGCCAACTGAACTAGCATTTTGCACCATATTAGGACCAGGGCATATTTTAAAAAATGAATTCCAAAGTGACACTTACAAGGAAACCAACTAAAAACCTAGTTAAGTTAAAGTTAAGTGGGTGCAGGTGCGAGTTAACTCACCTGCCACAGGAAAAAACAAAATACGCGGAACGATCGTGCTGCACCTGTGATTCAGAAGGGGAACGACCGTAGCCCGGCCCCTGCGGCTCAGTCGGTGGGAGCGCTGTCCTGCAGATGGAAAGGTCGCCGGTTCGATTCCCGGCCAGGGCACAGGCCTGGGTTGTGGTTGAGTCCCCGGTTGGGGGTGAGTGTGAGAGGTAACCGAGGGATGTTTCTCTCTCCCTCCCTTCCTTTCTCTCTAAAGTCCATAAACATGTACACGGGTGAGGATTAAAAAACAGAATGAGGCCACAGTGCCCTAAAGTTCGACATTCAGCTTAAAGACCCTTAAGGAAAAAGGAAGGTGTGACAGTAATTTTAACATACCAGATTCCAGTAGAGACCCTAGAAGAACCTCAACACCAACTTAAATGCCCACAGAGGCCTGAGCTGCGGGTGTCAATGTGACGGAGGGAGGAGCGCCACCTTGTGCTTGCTAAGGGCAGTGAAGAGAAAGGGGGCCTCTGGCCTTGTCCTTCACAGCTGAGCAGCGGCCTTTAAATGGTGGTCTCTTTAGATAAGGGGGAATATTTGGTTCAAAACGCAGGTACTGCCAAAACCCACTCTGCCTTTGCCTTGTGGAGCAAAGGGAAGGACGGGTTGTTGCCACTGACCGCCCCAGCCAGCGGTCAGCCCGGGCAGTGCGTGGTTCCAATCCGGAGAAAACTTCGCTTTCAGCCGCCAACGGGGTGCACAGAACAGGGTGCCGGGAAGGCTGGAGCCACAGCTCTGTTGGGGCGTTTGCTTGTGTCTTGGTCCTGCAACATCACGGCGCAACAGAAACGACAGGAGCGGCGCTGGTTTCGTCGGGTGCTCCCGCAGAGGAAGAACGCTGTTTCATCGGAGCCCGCTTAGCGCTTCCAGAGGGAGCCGGCACTTCCTGTCCTCAGATCGCCTCACTGACCCCACCCGCCCCACATTCCCACCGATTACTAGTGCGCAGTCCACGGCGGAGGGGAGTCTCGGCCCCTCTTACCCCACTGACGTCACTTACGTCGAGATCCAGCAGGGTTGCCGTGGACACGTCTCCCTGCTGATAACGCGGAACCTGGACCTCACGGGAGGGAGTCTCAGACGGACCCAGACGGAGGGACTTCGAATGCAACGGGCAGCCCACGCTCTTCAAAGAAGTGTCCCGGTAAAGAAAGATGAAAGCCTGGGTCCCTTCCAGTTCGAGGAGACCCAGGAGTTCCGACCACAAAGTGCAGCACGTGGCCCTGAGACTGGAAAGCAGTTGCTGGAAAGACACAGTCGGGTGGTCGTCAGAGCCTGGTGTGGACTGTGTTGTGTCGGCGGTAGGGTCTGTGCCGTTGGTGACTGGACTGCGTATAAACTGCCTTTGTCCTTAGGAAACGTCTGAGAACAAAGGTCCTTCAGTTCGCTCTCAGCACAGGGAAGACGTGCCCGTGTGTAGCAAAGGATCCCTGAATCCGGCTGACGGGCGCCGGGTGTTCCCTGTGTAATTCCCGAAACTGTCCTGTAAACTTGAAATTATATCAAAATAAGACTAAAAACTAATTTAACCACTGTATCCTCTTTTTACAGCTATTTTGCCATTTAAAAAGTTATGTGGTGTGTGAGCGTTCTGACCTTACACCCAAGTCAGCGGCGAGCGCCCGCGTGCACCTCCCCCGGGCACGCCTGTTCCTTCGTCTATGCATCTGGGCAGCGCCAGTGAGCTGAACTTGAGTTTCCAGTTTCGAACCTGAACCGGGGTTGTTCAGAGCCGCGAGGATGGGATCAAGTGACGTCTTTAGTTGGGGGGCTCTTGCCACGAGACCTCGGTGTGTGCGAGTTTCGTTTTCCAGGCCTGCCTTGTCCTGCGGCTGCTTTATTGTTTTGACGGCTCAGCTGTGCTCGGTCTGACCCCTTAAAAAACGGCCCCGGCTCCGCCTGACCTCCCTCTAACTTCCCTGCAGGGTATTGGGAAGCCGGGAGGCTGCTCCCGACTCACCTTTCAGCAGGACCAGGTGGAGACCTTAGTGCTCGTGCATCAGCATTCCCCGAGAGGAAGCTGGACTTGGTGTTCAGTGCAGCCGTTGTCAGTGACAGCTCTGCTTTCCTGAGACTTTTTGGTTTCTGTGGGTTTCCGTGGCTACAGGACAACGAAACTGTGACTGGTTCACAAGTGGGGACCCAGGCACCTTCCCCGACGGCTTCAGTCTGGACAGTTTTGAACAGTGAGGCTGTGACTGGCGTGGCCTCAGATGTGTGGGGACGTAGATGGACCGGTCAGGCTTTGCTGTGGCAACGCTGTCCAGGAAACAGGCCCCGAAGCTGCGTGTCTCGTCACGGCAAGGTTGTGGCTGCCCACGCGCCGTGTCTGTGGCAGCCGGCCCTGTCTGTGCGTGGTGCCTCCCCGGGCGGGTCGTGACAGTGCGCTCGTTTAAGCATCAGCAAGCAGACGCTTCCCCCAGCGCTCTGGTGCAGCGCCCTGAGAGCCACGTTCCCTGTGCGTGTTTGTGGAAGGCGCTTCTTGCAGGAACACGCCCAGGAGCACGGAAGTCCAGCTACCGAAGACTCCACGCGGGCCACGGAGCAGCAGGTCTCCTGCAGTGGCCCAGTGCCCCCCATGGGCCACTTAGGTTCTCACGCACACTGAGTGAGACATGGTCGGTTTTGTCAATCCGGAAGCGACAGTGATCTGCTCACAAGAGGTCGGTCCATTGCAGGCCCTCAGCGGGATGGGGAGCAGCGTCTTCTGTCTCTCCCCGGGCCCTTGTGACCCAAGTTCTTTCTTGGGGAGCCCCTCCCCTCCTCCATCTGCCTCTCGGCCACCAGGATCTGATGCAGAGCTTTGGTTTTCTCCAGACAAATTTCCACATACAGCTCTGATCACAGAATGGTGGGAATAGGGAGCCAGTTCTTCCCATCACCACATCACAGAGTTGCTGTGTGGCCCCATCGACGGCCTCGTTCATGGGCGGGGCTCCCGGGTCGGAGAGCCTCCTGACCCTGTCCTCCACCACCTGCCCGCGGCCCTGGGCACAAGGCGATTGTTTGCTAAAAACAAAACAAAAAACCCACTTGGTGCTACTCAGTTACGAAGTTTGACCATCTCAGTCAACGAATGAAAAATGTGCTATACATATGCACCAGCTTAATCTTTTATTATTAAAAATCCCCATATTATTGTTCTGAGATTAACACTCAATTAATTTGAATCAAATCTTTTGAATCAACGTTCTGAACTAACTAGAATTTACATCTGAATTACAGGAAGAATATATCAAGAGAAAGAAAACAAGTATGAGGTGTTTCTGTAACCATAATACCCAACTCCCGGGACGTTTGAAATTGTATGCAGCTGACTCCAGAATCTGATTTTCTTCCTCAAAGAACGGTTGCAACATCAGTGATGTGGTGTGCAGAATCCCGAGAACCAAGAGGATCCATTCACACTCATTTAAAAAGTCACAACGGCACAGTGATGTTTTGGGAGGATTTAAAGCAACGTAGGTTGAAAAAGCTGCTCAGGGCAGTGTTCCCGGGAATAACGCCCTCATGGAACCAGGGTCACTGGTGTTTCGGCCTTTCCATGGATTCTGGGTTGGAGGGACCTCGGTGGTCCTCGACCCTCTCTCCCTGCAGGTGGGCGGTGCCTGGTGTGAGCCCCTCTGGTCAACTCAGCGACACCCTTGGCATTTACTGGAAGCTCTCCAGGTCTGGAAAGTGGGGCAGGTGCACTCTCCAATTTCTCTGGACACTGTACTTAGAGCGATCGGGGAGACTTTAAAATGGGGGTCAGAGGGGCCGACCAGGGCCCGGTGCCCAGGAACGGCAGAGTGGTTCCCCCCCGGGTTTCTTGTTGGCTCACGGACCCCAGCTGGGGTTCCAAAGAAGGTGAAAACCCAGAAATGCCGAGGGTGCCAGCCCAGCCTGTTCCTGGCAGCCCCAGGGCCAGGGTAGGGGCAGCTCGCAGGAGGAAGACTGTCGGACCCTCCTGCTCCGCTTCTGAGCACTCAGTGGAGAAGCTGAGGCTCCTGCCCACCCGGCCCTTGACGAAGGCCAAAGGGGGCCCAGATGGTCACCCTTGCCAGGCTGTGATGAGGCTCCTGTCCCCTCCTGGCTGGAAGGGTCCATGGAAGGGGCATTGGGGAGGCAGGATTTCACCACTGCCCAGAGGTGGTCAGTGCCCTGGGGAGGCCCCGTATAGGGAGTCGCCCACCTCGTCCAGCTGGGAGAGAAGACCGGCTGGGGCTGAGGGCGGCTACCCACCCAGGTCGCTGGCAGCCGGCCATGTGAGCTCTCAGGGCACTCTGCTGCGCCGCTCCTGTGCTCTGTCATGGGAGGGTCGCTGGAAGGACCTGGTCCTCCTCCAGCCGGATTGGAGCCCAGGATTTGTTCTTCCATGGAGCACGCACCCGGCTGAGTGGGCTCATGGAGCGGCGACCGAGAAGACACACTTGTCCAGCCGGTGGAGTCCGTTCTGGTGATTCATGGGGTGCAGCGGTCATGGTGAGATTGGCTGCCTATCAGCCTTGGGCAGAATGCCCCCTGAGCCGTGGCGTTCTTTGCTGTGGAACAAGGGGAGCAACTACGGGATTTCTAAGGTCCTGTCAGCTTCTAACTAAAACAGGGTCAGTATTTAAGTATTTCAGTTGTGTGACAAACCTATGGAAGCTTCTGGAAAATCCTGGCTATAGCTTCCATTCTGTGATGTGGCAGGGTCCCTGCTAAGCCTGTCACTTGGGGGATGAAGGCGGCCTAATTTCGTAGTGTCCTGGACTGTGACAGAGCTGGCCTCTGACCTGCATTGTTGAATCTGTCCTTTTCCAGCAATCTGATCCGGGCAGGCTGAGCACACACTGCCAGGTCAGGCCAAAGAGCACTTTTTCTCAGTCCGCAGCGGCCGGGGCACGGAGGACAGGCAGGGTCGCCGTGCTGAGCTGTCGGGAGCAGGCCCGCCGAGGGTGGCTGGGTGGCAGCCGCGTGCCTGCCGGAGAGGTCCAGGGCTGGTGCCTGAGGGTGGGGCTGCTCCTTCCCGCGGAATCCGCAGCGGCGTCTGGAGCGCATTCTGTCTGTGACTCTGCAGATGTGTGCGGAAGTCACCCCAGGGGGACCATGTAGAGCCCTCCCCTCGAGGGAAGCTGGTTTCCTCTTGGCGTCGCCCACCAACTCTTAACCCATCGGGTGTGGCTTTTCTTAACACACGTGGCATCTTCTTCATCCCCGCCCCCCTTTTTCAAACATAACATCATCTCGTCACCAATTTCAGGGGAACGCTGGGGTCAAGAAGCTCATGGGGACACTGGTGGACCCTGAGCTGGCCGACCTCCAGGCACCTGGGAAGTGGCGCTTGTCCCTCGGGCCAGCGTGCTGCTCGCGTTCCTGTGCTTCTCCCCCCGCAGAGGAGCGGGGTCTGGTCCAGGCTGGTGGCCTGGCTCGGTGGCCCCTAGCCTTGCCTCCCTGACGCTGTGCCCCCTGCACAGTGAGCCACTGACCTTGGGGGGCTGAGGGGCAGGCAGGCACACTATGAGCTGAGCTGTTGTTCGAGCGCGTGCTTATTTATTTATTTTTGAACAGCAAGCCCGTTACCGACTCTGCTTTGTTGGCAAGCGATTTGAGCCAGTCAGCGATCTTGCCTCAGATGCTTCAGAAACTGCCTACCTGGAGCTGCTTCTGTTCCTGGAAGAAAGGCCGGGTTCAAAAGCAGGGCCGCCGCCGGGAAGCAGGCCGCCGGGCGAGCAGAGGCGCGGGCGCGGCGTTAAGGGGGAAACTTCCCCGAGCTCTCCTGCCCCACGCTGTCGTCTGTAATTATTCGCTGCAAAACAGCGCAGCATGAACATTATTATTGCACATTAAAGAGCGTTTCACGTATAATTATGGGGCGAAAAGCAGCGTTTACAACTCACCTACCGAAGCATTAACTTCTTGTGTGTAAGAAGATACATTAAAAACCTCTTCATTAAAAATCTGCAAACGTGTGACTCTCTCTTTCCCTCTCATGGATTTCTTCTTTCTTTTTCTCCTGACACGTTGGATGACGTCTTAAACTTTTCTTTTAATTAGCAAGCAGTGAGGAGGGTCGGAGACCGGGGGAGGGGCAGTCTGTGTGCTGGCCCGCCCAACAAATTCCTGATGCACGCGACAGACTCGGAAAGTGGGAGGCGGGCACAGAGCGCGAGAGCAGGCGATGCTTTCCCATCAGTGCTCGTGATTTTCGAGACAGGAAATGCTGCGGAAGTGCACACGCACGCCGCTGGTGGTGTCGGGTCTGTGGACGGGGATTTGGCTTTGCACGCACACCAGCCTGCGGGCTCTCAATAGCGGGCCCATCACCGCATCCCCGGAGTGACGGGACCGCGTCTCTGTGTGTGCGTGACGTGTTTTCACACCGCTTGCTCGCAAAGGCAGCCCATCAGTCAGACGCAGGCACTGGGCGGCGGACTTGTCTGCTCACGGTGCTGAGCGCCTGGGGACTGGTCCAGAACTGATTTTAATGGAACATCGCCGGGACCTCGCTGGACTGGACTCTTTCACCACAGAGGCCATGAGTTCTCGTGTATTTATAGGTTTCACTTTACCTTTTGACATGACTTTAGACTTGCTCGAAAGCTACATAAATGACGCAGAGAACACCTGTATACCGCCCCCCGACCCCAAGCACCAGCGTTTGGAACCACTTGCTTTGCTGTTGCCTGGCTCTGTGTATTCTGTGTGTTCTTCCTGAGCCGTGTGCGGGTAAAGCGCAGACATGTCCCCTTCAACCGCAAATATGTGGGGGTCACGCACCAACAGCAATGGCGTCCTTCTCTGCGGACCCGCGGTCTGGACACGAAAATCACGCGATTTAACTCTTGTGTGGTGACACCCTAGCTGCTCTGCAGGTCTGATCAAATCACCGGTTTTCCTAACCGTGTCCTTAATGGGAAAAAGCAAAACAAGAGCCAACATCGCACTCAGTTATTGGGGTGCTTGGTTTTTCCCTGTCTTCAGTGACCCCGATATGTTTAATGTGCAAAGTTAACTTATTTATGGATGAACCTGGACTTGCCTTTGTCTGATGTTCCTCTTGATTAGAGTCCATGTTAATTTTTTTCTTGCTGCCACAAAAATAGTGTGGTCTCAGTGACATCGGGAGGCACAGGATGTCGACGCCCCCTTTCTGGTGATGGTGGCCTGACCCGCTGATGTCCGTGGGCTCCGCAGTTTCCCGCTGGGACGCGCCTGTGTTTGCAGCGAAGTTACTTTAAAGGCATTGCTTTTCTCTCTGTAATTAGCAGGGGTCTCACCTGGAGACACCTGGAGACCACGTGACTCTCCCGGTGCCCAGGGGCCCTCCGACCAGGGCTGTTACGCTCCCGTGGGCAGACCGTGACCGTGGCGGTCAGCTGCGGTGGTGTCTGCTTTCACGGGGTCTCTGTCCCCAGGCGGCCCGTGTGCACTGCTGCCCCCACCCCCAGCAGAGGGGTTCTCCCGGGGCCGTCAGTTGTGTGCCCCTTGGGTTTGCTTTTCCTTTTCCAGCTCCACCCAGAGTCTGCCTCCGCACGCTGGTGCACGCTCTTCTTCCCGCCGATGCCGTGTCTTTCAAAGACATCTCTCGGTCCCGTTTTGGAATGTCTGCTCTTTTATTTTTTATGACCTTGCACACGGGATGGATTTTCTGTGTCTTGTGGTGATTTTGGACCACGCTTTGGCCCACCCCTGGCTCCCTTCTCTTCCCTCCCGTGAAGTTCTCCTTGGACTTCCTCCATCTCCGCAAAAACAGGCTGCGGAGCGCGCGGCAGTGCGCTGGGGGGTCCCCTCCCTACTGCGATTTACGGGCGGGGCGTTATCTGTCCTCCGATTACAGCGTAGGCTGGGGGTTTTAATGGTAGGGGCCTCCCTACAGTTAGGAAAACCTCAGGGTATTTTTCCAGATCTTTGGGAGCAGATGGCAGAAGGTCCCGAGGTTGGAGACATGTGTCACTAGGTAGGTGGGCGGGCGGTTTTACGCGGGTACCCCACAGTTAGTTCTCCTGCCTCCTTCCTTTTGCTCTCCCTGTAAGCTTTTTAAGGCCAGGGGTTGAAGCTATGGTCACCGCAGTTAGAACGCTTGCATTCAAGTTCAGCCACCAGCACTTATGCTTGGGCCTGTTTCCTGTTTCCTGTGTTCAAACGAAGTGTGGTGACCCCCGGCTGCCCAGCTGCTGTCCGGACAGGTGACATCACCCACATAAATCTCTTTGCTACACGGTTTTACCGCAAGGAGGTCGATTAATGAATCCTTATCGTAAGTGTGTCTGTCACTTCCACTGTCCTCTCCGTATTTCGTCATCGACCTGGATGGCGATTGGAATTCGTATCTACAACATCTGTGCACTGACTCAGAGTTCGAAGTTCAATGGCGATGACAGGTTCCTGTGTAGGTTTCTCTCTCTCTTGAGTAGATGTCATAGGAATTTGTTTTTCCCTTGGTCATACCACTGACCATAGGCTGCCTCAGGGGAACTTTTATTCACGCACCTCCATTCTTCACTAACTTGTGAGATTTCCAGAAGAAATGCTCCCTCATTCATTCCATTTAGGAGGACGGACAGCGCCTCGGCGTTGCTCAGAGCAGGACAGGGAGTGGGTGCCGTGGGAGAAACAGAACTGACCACGGGCAGAAGCTGGATTACAGTCTCACCGCTTGTGCCCACGAGCCCTGGGGGAGGCTGTCAGCGGCCGGTGTTGGGGGTGCTGGAGGCAGGTGGGAAGGAGGTGGATGCTTCCACCGGGCGGTCACGCAGGCCCCAGGTGGCCAGGCCCTGGGTGGGGTTGCGATAAGGCCATCAAGGAGGACCCCGTGGAGCCCAGGCACCGTCCGGAGGCACAGCCCCCAGAAACCGCCGTGCAATTAGATTTTGTGCCTCGGGTAAAAGCACCGTGTGGCTGCCTGCATGGACGTTGGTGAAGACTCCGGAGTTAAGACCACGTGGAAGTGCCAACACTTGGCGCAACGGGGGAAAAAAGACTTCTGGATTCCCCAGGATTACAGCTTGTTAATATAATTGAGCTCATGCCGTCCAAGAAAAGCTCTCATGGGACTCCTTCCTCATTCTGTGTGCCTTATGCCCAGGTCCCCTCTTCCCTCCCACGTCTGGGGAGGCTCGTTGGCAAGCCGAGCTGGACAGAACGCCGGTGGGGAAACCGTGACTCAGCAGATGCGTCATTTGTCTGGCTAGCCCAGCACTTGCCTGTGGGCCCGCTGCGAGCCGGCCGAGGCACCAGTGGGCTGGAGGAGCGCTGCTGAGGGGATGTCAGACATCCGTAACCCAGCCATCACAATAGTTAGCAGAGTTATGATGGCAATGCAGTTTTAATGAGTTCGCAATGTCTAAAAATAGCCTGTGTGCAGTACCTGTGTGACAAAGAATGGGGCAGGACGTGGAGCAGAGTTTGCTGGAGAAAATCCCGTCCAGTGCGTGGGGGGCGCAGACGCTCGTGAATGGACGTGGCGCCTGCGGAGGGCCCGCCCCTCCCAGGGCTCCTCCGCCCTCGTGTCCTGCCCGCCGATCCCTTTGGTCATCAACAACAACGCACGTCCGTTCCGTTCTTGCCCTTCAAGTGTTCTTGTTTGTTTAAACAGTCTCTTATTTTAATTCTAGACAAAAGGAAACTATCCTTAGAGTCATGCTTCAGAGCGGATAAAGCAGCAAAGATTCGACGAAGATCCAGGAGAACATTCCGTTCCTGAGCAGTGATTTCAGTGCCAATCCCGATATTTTGATCGCTGCTGCGGGGTTTTTCCAGGTTTCAGTTCCCTGAGCTCAGGCTGGGCGCCTGCTGAGTAGAACCTTTCCATTCCCAGGGCCGAAACGCTCTCTGTGAGATCGAGGCTCCATGGGCCTGGAGTCCAGTCGGCTCAGTTTGTATTGATTGAATTGCGTCTGTAACAAAAGCTTAGGAGTTCTCTTTGCTCTTCCTGGAATTGCACTGCCCCTCTCTGTCCCTGGGCCTCCAAGCGAACTTGATCTAACCCCCCAACTCCACTCACACACCCTGAGGAGCTTTGGAAAATATGAGGGGGCAGCTGAGGCCGAGGAAGACACCACAGGGCAGTGTTGCCTCCTTTCCCAGGGGGGTCTCAGAAATTGCAGCAAGGCACTCAGGAGTCGCTCCGCCCCCTAGTTTCTGACACCTTCTCTGTGTTGTGCACACCACAGAGGGGCCCCTAACCCTCACTTTGCAGGGTCAGTTACCTGATTACCCGCTCAGTGCTCCCCATGGGTGCCAAGGATTCCCCAGCATTTCTTGTTCCTCCAGGCTGCAGGCTGATGTTGCTTTTATGGTGGTGCCTGCACCCCAGTCTCAGAGAAGGGGGTGGCTTCATGGGGAGGTAGAGACGTGGCCAAAAGGGCTCGGGGTGGCTGGGGAGCTGAGCCGCGGGAAGCGTGGGGAGCAAGAACAGCATGGAACGTGAAGGCTCAGCCTCCCCCAAAGCCCTGAGCACAGCCCGGGAAAAGGACCAGAGCCAATGGGTGGCTCCAGGGAGCAGCCTGCGTTTGCTGGTCAGTGACCTTCATAAGGACCCCAGGCTGCCAGCCCCTGTGTCCCTCTGTGTCCTTTCTCTGGCCCTTTGGGAGGGAGGACATCTGTCCCTGGGCTTTGAGCCTGTCTTGGAGATGGCTGAGGTCCTAGAAAAGACGCCAGTGGCTGCTGACCACACTGGCTGTTGCCTCCCACGCATGAATATGGCATCTGGAGAGTTTTTCTTTTGAAACTAGATTAGGCTCCGCAGATCAATAGCTGCTTCTCCACTTGATCTTCCTGGGGAAGGCTGAGAGCCGGGGCGCAGAGACAAAGCAGCTTTGTGAACCCTGCCCCACACCCCCAGGTCTAGGCCTCGGCTGCCGCATCCGGAACGAGGCCGATTCCTCCTGCTTCTCTGTTTCCACAGCTGCCCAGGACACGCCAGGCCCCCCGAAAAGCAGCGTGGAGGGGCTCGCGCAGGCCAGCTCTGTAGCCCGCAGCCGGGGCGGGGTCTAGCGTGGCTGCAGAGTCCGAAGCCAGCGGCCTCTGGCCTACGTGGGTTTCCTGCGAGGCATCCTGATGGCCCGGCACGGCCACCCGCCCTAGCTGCAGCTGCCGTGATGTGCGGCCGCCATCGCTCACTGTTATCAGCTGCGGGCAGCCCGCCGCTGGGCACTGGGCTCTCACAGCTGCCAGGCACTGGGTGCCGGCTGCGGGGGGCAGGTGGGCATGCTTGGCAGCCGGGCCACAGTGGATGTTGGCAGCATCGCGAGCCAACAAAGACTCCCCCTGGCTTCCCTGCCAGACCCCAGCCCACCTGTGAGTCAGCCCCTGTGCCGGCCCAGGGGGGTGAGCCTCCATGGGAAGCTCCCCACTTAGGGAACCTGCTCCCCCATTCAGGGAGGGAGCAAAACTTAGCGGGAGGCAGCCCTCAGCCCCTTGCAGCTCATCCAGCAGAGCCCGAGGGCCGTCATTCAGGGTTTGCTGTCAGAGCCTTTTGTAGTTCCGGGGGGTGGAACATCGAAGAGGAGAGTCAGACGCGCGAGTATTTTCCGCAAGGCAAAGATGGGTGGACCTGGCTGTATCGAGAGTTTATTTGAAGATGTCTAAATAACAGTCATTTATTATTTAAAACAACGGAGCGCCAGGTGGCTTCCTGGCACTGGCTGTTCTGTGGGTCCCCTCTTTCCAGGGGACACGACCTCGGCTGTACCAGCTCTGAACCACTGCCCTGTGGACGCCCCGGGCTGCTGTCCGGGGAGGTGTGAGTGGGCTCTCAGTTGCCGGAAGGAGAAGGGGAAGAGTCGTTTGGGTTTGTTTCCTGGAAAAAGGGAATCGGCGGAGCTGGCCCCAGTGGGGTGTGTGCGGTGCTGTGGTCTGGCCGCTCCTGACCACACTCGGCCCCCAGGCCTGACCATTCCTTGGCCGCGTGGCATGCGCATCCACCTGTAGGGATGTGGTGTCTCTGTCCAGCAACTGCCTCAGTGGCACCGTTCCTCTGCCGGGTCACATGGTCAGGTTCCTGCCCGAGATGCCCCCGCTAATGTCAGCCTGGCACTGATCGACACGCAGCAGTGGGTGCTCCCACGGAGGGCAGAAGGAAGAGAGGAGGAAAAAAAAATCGAATTTACTGTGTCATCAGATTTTTACTATTCTTATACTGATGTCATTTGGCCAAGTAAATGTGGCACCCGAAGGCCCAGAATCTTGTGCTTTGGGGATGGGCGATATGAAGGATCCCCCCTCCCTGTGATCATCAGAGGCGACGTGACGTGGGAATTGGTGGGTGCGCCTGTTCTGTCCCGGGTCCCGGGGTCTTTCGGAGGCATGACTCCCCCACGGCGCCTGCTGCAGTGGCTGTGAGGTTGGGCCGGGGTCGCCCAGGGAGTCCTTTGGAAAGGCTGTCCTGAACTGTGACCTCAAAACCTCCAGTCCCGTTTTGTTTCCTCCTTGCCCCGGGCAGGGGTTGTGCTGTCTCTCCTTTCCGTCCCCTGCTGTAGCACGTGCAGGCCCGGCAGGCACGTGGGAGGCCACAGGGACGTTTTCGGAACCGAGTCTCCATCCGACAGCCAGTGGGAAAGCGTGTTTATGCGCAACCGAACTGAGGGTGTGAGGGTGTGAGTCCCGATGTCTGTAACGGACACGGTGAGGGGAGAGGAGCGAACTCGAGTTGGGGCCAAGGTTTGAGCCCCGACTCCTTGCAGGGAGCAAAGCTGACGCCGGTCCCCGGTGACTCGAGTTCTGGAGTCCTGGAGGCTTTGGTGGCCAGTGAGAAGCAGGGGCTAGACGATGGGGAGGTGGGCTGGGCGGTGCAGGCGCCGCTGGGCCTGTGGCCTGTGGCCTGTGCTGCCCTGGCTCTGGGAAGCACTCACGCTGCTCGAAGACGGGAGGTCGGATGGGCGAACGTTCGGGGGCAGGAGGCAGGATGAGAGTCTGACTGAGACGCAGGGAGGGGAGGAGTTGGGTTGGGAAAGCGCTGCTGTGTGAGGGGCGCAGCCGACAAGCTACAGAAAAACCAAACCAGACCAGACCCGCAAGGGCTGTGGGCAGGGTTCCCCCTCCGGGGAACACACATGCAAGACCAGCGAGCACATGAGATGCTCCACGCGGCCAGTCCCTGGGGACACGCAGGTCACAGCCCCTCTCGGGGACAGCGCCAACACTGATGGTAGACAGAGAATAACGCGTGTCAGCCGGCGACTTCGGAATCCTCATGCCGTGCTCGGCGAGTGGAAATGGTGCCGCCACCGTGGACGTCCACGGGGGAGGGCCTCCCATTAACCCGGAAGCACCGTGCCACCCAGCAGTGCCGCCCCACGGGTCGTCCGTGAAGAATGGAGAACAGGCTTCCGACAGGTGAATGTCCACGTGTGTTCATGGCGGCACTATTCCAAGTAGCCACACAGGGGCAATCCTTCAACAGCAGGTGGCGGACCAACAAAGTGTTTCCTCCACAGGATGGAATATTACTCAGCCATGAAAAGGAACGAAGTTCTGACATGCTACAGCACGTATGAACCTCAAAAACAGTATTCCAGGTGAAAGAAGCCAGCACCAGAGGTTACGTAGTATGTGATTCCATTGACATGAAACGTCCAGAATGTCAAATCTGTAGAGATAGCAAGCGGATTAACGGTTCCTAGGGGCCCAGGGAGAAAGGACTGGGAAATAGCTCCTTTTCCCAAACAAGGGCCGTGTCTCACATGTACAGATCCTGGGGGTTGGGACGTGGACGTGTCGCTTTGGGGGTCACTATTCAAGCCCCTACAGAAGGTCACTGAATTTGGTAAAATGCTCAGTCGGCCCTGGCCACTGAGAGGAAACCACAGGGCCCTGCCCCTTGGGCGGTGGGACCCCCGCCTGCCGTGGCCGGTAGGAGGTGAGGCCTTTCTGGCAGTTTCTTCGGGGCCTTTTTCTGAAGCTGCATTTGGCTTGCAGCAGCCCCTGGGCTGCGTCAACGTCACGGCCGGGATTTACTGCCGGGCCCTAACTCCGTGCAGCGTCCACGGGGCTCACACCGGATATGAGCTGGCCTGAGACGGCAGACACCTGCGGCCGGCGGCCCCTCTGCCCCATGCCACTTCCCCGGCAAGAGTGCTCTGACAGCCGGAGGGCAAGGGTCACGGGCGTCTGAGCAGGAACGACTCCCCGGAGAGATGGCCATGGAGACTCAGGGCCCTCCACTGGGGGGAAGCACACACGTGCGTGCACACACATATACGCACATGCATGTTCCATGTGGGTCTGTGCCTGTTCTGGTGCAGTGGCCCCATGGTCAACCCAAAGGCAAGCTGCAAAGCAGGTAAGGCGTAGATTTAGGATTTATCTCACCAGCTAGGTTCTCTTTTTGTTTTCTTTGGCCACGTCCAATTTTCTAGAATTATCCTGAGACTTCTCACCTGGGGAACCAGGGGTGTCATGAGCCCCTTTCCCCCTCCGAACGCTGAACGCTTCCTGCCTCCCTTGAAGTCATCTGCCCTCCACCCCTCCTCTCATCTCCTTCCCCTTTCCCAGCCCAGGGAGACCCAGCGGCCCCCGGGTTCGGTCGTCAGTGTCCCGAGTGAGAGGCTGCGCTGGGGTGCAGGAGGAGTTCCAACAGCCCCCGCGTGCCTGCCGCCCCTCCCCTGCCGTGCATGCAGCGGGCCTCGAACCGGCGGGGCTGCGGTCACCCGTTTCCTTCACCAGCTCCCCTGCGTCCTGCAGACACGCAGCGCGCCCTGCCCCCGGAGCCCGGAAGCGGTTCCGCCCCAGCCACGGGCTGCGCTGCCGCCGAGGGTGTGATTTAGGGCCCGGCCGTGATTTACTGCGAATGCCACTGACGCGGGGCGGCCGTCCCGGAAATGGATGAGGGGCTCGCGGAGCAGCTCCCAGATTTCCCGGGCGGCCGAGATGAGCCGCGCGCCCCGGGCCCGTTGCGCGTCGTCTGGGGAAGAATATCCTCTCACTCCTCGCGAACCCCCTAAAAGTCGAGGCGCTCTCGGAAGCGCGGTGAAATATTTCAGTGATCACCGGGCAGGGCTGCGGGCGGCGGGGAGGGCGGACGTTATTTATGTATGGCCGCCTGGGCTCGCTGATTACTCTGCCTCTGAAAAGTGGACTTGCAGGCGGGATTAAACATCGATGAACAGCTGTTCAAGGGAAATTGCTTTCCAGTGGATTTCTTTTCTTCCTTTTTTTTTTCTCACGTGGAGGTTGTGGGGCCGTCCTGGCTTCCCCGGACCAGGAGGGTGGCCCCATCCCTTTCCAGCGGCTCCCGCGGCTCCCAGGGTGGCTGCGCCGGGAAGTAACAGATCCTTCGGGCCCTTGTGTTTAAAAAGGCGCCGTGCCTCGCAGGCCCCGGAGAACACAGGGCAGATGCTGCCCCTGCGGGCGTGGGATGGGAGTCCAGACCGAGTGCGCCCGTGGCCCTGCATTCACAGTGCACGGTCTCATTTTTGGCAGAACTGGTCCGGAAAAGCTTTCCCAACAGGCTTCCACTGTGGCCTGCTGGGGACTCCTGGTCCACACAGGCCCCTCATTTTCAGCCTCCAGGGCCACCTGGCTCCCTACCTTTCCCCCTCCCCGCCACAGCCCACTGCCCTGCTGCCCCATGCCCTTCGCATCCCCCTCCTGTCTGGCCGGGGGTCCAGGGAAGAATATCCCCCTTCTGGGGTGGGGCCGGCCCTGCCTTCTACTTGGCCTAAACATTTTTGGGGGACATGCATGGATGCAGCGCCTCTTTCCAGAAGCAGCGGAATGACGCTGGGGCCTTGGCGCAGGGCTTTCCGGGTCTGCGTTTATTTATTCTTACTGGTTTCTCAGGAGCAGCCGGGCTCTGGAGGCTGTGGGAACTTCCAGCGTGCAGATGGCCAGGCTGTTCCGCGGTGAGCATCGTGGTAATGGTAACACCGAGGAGGCCGATGGGGATTGTGAGGGCGCTTTTATGTCAGGGAATGCATAAGAATAAAGATAACCGGGGAATGGGGAAGGACAGCGTGGCGGCTCTCAGGGAGCCGGCTCTGAGAACTCCCTGATAAAACGCAGCAATTTGACGAGACATTTAAGGGGGCTTTTAAGAACCATGAATTTGTCAAGTGTTATGAAGCAGCAAGCGGCAGGGCAATAGAAAGAATGTCTTCAGGAAAAGACGTGCCCTGGTGCTCGCCAAAAATCTGCGTTGGGGCCATTCCCAGCGCGCCCCTCAGCCATCTGAATGCAGATTTGGAAGCTTGCTCTCTTCCAGGCAGAGCGGGGCGATTTAATGAGCTGTTCGGAATTATCAAATGTCTTTGAAATTTCCAAATATTCTATTTCTGCAAATAGCACGTGAAATGGCTCAGGTATTATTCCGCTTTCCTCCCCCAGGCCCAGTCCCGACTGTGCTATTATCTGCCGCGTGATTTACCTCCCCGCTCCCAGACAGACAACTGTCTGGGCCATGCTGGATGCGGCCAGCCCCTAATGGCCGTGCTCCCCCCGCAGCATGGCCGTCATCATTCAGGGGCTCACTCCAAACGCAGGCGGTGCATGCAATTCCAAACCTTCGACCTGATAGCACAGTGAGTGCCCCCCCCCGCCCCCACCCCCAACAGTCAGAGAAAACCCTGCCTGCCATTCTTCTGAGAGTCACCAGACTAGGAATGACTCAGTCCTGGGAAGGTAGTGGATGCGAACCTGGGAAGCGGAGCCCAGCGATGGAGGGCTGCCTGGTGTCCTTCATTTCCAGGGCCCTGTCACTGCACTTTAGGGGGCGTGCCCAGGAAAGGTGCTGTCTGCCCATTCTTGGGCCTCCGGCCACCACTTTGCACAGTCCCCTGGGCTGCCTTGGGTGCCACGGCGCCCTGGCATTGTGCCCCCTGGAGAGCTCACCGGGCACTACGACATCCGGACAGCCTGTGCGAATCCACCGGTTCACAGTGCAGTTAGAGACCCGGGAACTCCTGCGCCGGCTCAGCTGTCAGTCTGCCCCTTGCATGTGATGGGGCGCCCACAGACATGTGAGTGGGCCTGCCCAGGCTCTCGCCGCACACCACAGGAGCCCTGCAAGGGGCTCTCTCGGGGGGCTGCGGGCGATCGGGTTTGGCTTCCTGCTTCTCTTCTCTGTGTCTTTCTTAAGTAAACACTGGCTTCCTCAGAGGGAAACCTGAAGGTCTGTGTTGTCACCGTGATGGTGTAAGAAATGCCATTTGGGGAGGAGCTCTGCATCTATGTCAAAATTCCTTCGAGAGGTTTCCCTCCTGTGTCTTCCTGACCTCTCGATAGATACAAGGTCATCCCTCAATATTAAAAACTGCCCGGCCCACTTCCTGCCTGGACGCAGCAGGTGGAGGCCCCCGAGGTCTCAGCGTGGCCCTGCCCCTCCTCCCGTCCACGGCACCTCTGCTGACGTCCGCCTGGTCTCTGTTAGCGCACTGCTGACCCAGTGTCTCTGGCTTCCATCACACTGCCTCACAATTCCAGGGCCAATTTTTGATTGAAAAAATGATTGGGTGTTAATCTTTCGGGATGACATTTTAACTTAACCAAGACCATCAGAAACGTCGCCGACTGGTCTCTGGCCTGGCTGAGGCCTGTCCCCTTTGGTCAGGCTCAGATTTCCCGGGGTCCCCGAGTCCAAGAATGCTGACTCAAGCGAACACATGTTGCCGTCACCGGAAACTGGAGTGCCAGCTCATTAATTACAGCGAGTCTTAGCACTGTCCGGTTGACCAGATGTCCTCTTTGTCCTGACCGACACTCTCCCTCCCTGAAGGCAAGCTTCTCGGGCAGCCGGGTACTCGGAAGGCAGCCTGGGGGACAGGCAGCCAGACCGAGAGCACCACACACGAGTGTCCTAATGCCCAGCTTCATAATGTCACGCACCTGCTCAGTGGAGTGGGCACTTTGTCCAGGTGACAGCGGGCCTGCTCCCAAGACCGGCACTTAGATCTGAGTTTTGTGACACTCATGTTCTTTGGTTAAGAGAGAGCAGCCACGGAGTGAAAATAACACATATGAGAATTATTCTGATGCGATTGTAAAGACTTATCAATCGTAGTAAGCATTGTTTAGTAACATGAATCGTTGCCAGTCTTATTCTCAATAATTCATGGGTTAGGGTCTTCACACTTTGACGACAACCTGGTGGGACTTTGAGGGGGGGCTAGGGAAGCAGCTCCTACCCTCTCTGGGATGGGGGTTGGGGTTGGGGTTGGGTTTGGTTGGTGTGTCCATGGCTAATCTGCACATTTCTCTTCCAACCATCCCTGCAGCGAAGGCAAACCTTCCTTCCTGGGGCTTTTGAGGGAGTAGAGGGTGATTCTGTCCCCATTAGGCAGTGGGGCTTGGAGGTGTGCCAGAGTTTCAAGAAGAACTGGCCATCCTTCTGCCAATGGGACCTCGCCAGGGGCTTGTCTTCCTGCGTGGAAAACCTGCTGACCACTCCCCCAGGCTCCTGTTCCCTGGGGGTCACCATCAGGCCCGGTCTCAGCGGGAGTTGCCCCCCACCCCCAGCCACTCCTCAGCATTCTAGCCTTCACAGAATCGCACCGGGAGAGAAATAATTAGACATGCTAACAACTGCAGAAGTACTGATGAGGTTGTTCGGCCCCTAATTGGAAGCCAGAACAGGAGCTGTTCCTGTGTAATTAGCACATCACACTGTAGCGCGAAGCCAGTCACTTCCCACTACCTGGTGGCTTCACCTGGCTGTCTGTGTCCGTGGCAGAGGGAAGGACGGGCACTCTGGGCTGCGGGCTGCAACGCTCCGGGAGCAGGGCGCGTGGGCCGCTCTCATGAATTAAGATGGCTGT
Organism: Micronycteris hirsuta; assembly: GCA_004026765.1. Lineage (NCBI taxonomy): Eukaryota > Metazoa > Chordata > Mammalia > Chiroptera > Phyllostomidae > Micronycteris > Micronycteris hirsuta. Next base: position 26,076 of record PVJI01015575.1, read on the forward strand.
TACCCTAAAAACAAGCACAGTGCATTTGATGACAGATATGTTAAGTGTGCATGCTGATTTCAGGATTTTCTCTGCACCCCCGGGAAGCACACGCACGGACGGGATGTCCTGGCGAGGCCGCCTTGAGACGGCCTTGTTTCTGAGCAAGCACAGCGAAGGCTGGTGCACCTTCCTCCCAGCCCGGACATGAGCGTGAGGAGCCTGGAACCAGTGCTGGAGAAGTGCGACGAATGGCCTCCCTGCTAGGGGACAGCCCCGTTCCTCCGGGGACAGTTGTGTCCTGTTCTCCACTGCAGAAAACCATCGGAGTCTTCCCTGACATCTCTGGCATGAAACAGTGAAGATGGTGCAGAAAGATGCTGTCTGGTACCTAGTGACCTTGAGCCGAGAGGGGAACAGAAACAGCTCATTAGAGTGATTTAATGTGGTATTTTGTTAAAACTAAATCAAAATAATCTATGGAATGTGGCTGAGCTTCATCTGAACTTGAAACGCACAAGACTGCTTTATCTCTTTGTTTTCATTTTGAAGTGAAGTGGAATTCTAATACTATGGAGTAGGATGCTTTCCAAATTTAAAAAAAATTTTTTTTTTTTCCCAAAACAGGCTCAAAATCTTGAGATAGCTGCATAGCAGGAAATAAACAAGACTTGGCTCTCTATTTCTGAAGCTGTGTTACAAACAGACCCAAAAAGAAAGAAAGAAAGGAAAAGCTACATATAAATATATGCATGAAATGAGGGCAAGGAGGAGATTGCAGAAATAATGCCTAGAAAAAGTGTTCAGCAATTCTCCCCAGCGCAAATTAGCCCTTTTCCCCATTCTGTTATCTATCGTTTTCTTCTGGAAGGAATCTCATTGTGCAGTTCCCCCCGTCTCTTCTGAGAGAAAAAGCTCAGAATTGCGCTTGCAAATTGCTGGTAGGGAAATCCTTGATCTTTACCCCTATGGAGTTTGTCAGAAGATACCGGAAGCTGGAATTGGTGCATTCTGATGTGAAATTTTTTTTTTTTTTGGAAATTGCAGTAATACAGAAAACGCCCCCACCCTACAGTTTTTTGAGAGGATTCTGAAACTCTGTAGGGAAAAAGAACTACTCAGCTGACTCTGTTGTAAGTCTCTCTCCCAAACTCTCCGGCGTCTGTGAGGGACTGGGGGGGGGGAATGGTGCCCGTTTATGTCAGCCGTCACTCAAGTGCACAGACCACAGGCGGGGGCAGGGTCCGTGTGGGGGGCCCTGCGGGGGCGTGAGTGGCGAGCACAGCCCACCCACGCAGTGGGAGCACTCGGCTGGTGCCTGGATTTGAAATGAGTATTGTTAATGTGACCGAGTCTCACCATTCCTTAGCCATTACAGCTGTAAAAGCAGGACAGAAGCGTTTTGCAAGGAGCTTTCATATCCATATATTCTTTCATTCATATATGTGTGTATGTATATATGTAAAATTCTGTCTTTCTGCTGACATTTTGCCGGTATCCATTGCGTGTCCTCTGGGAGAAGATCATCTACAACAGGGTAAAGCGACAGCAAAACGCCTCCTCCCGTCCTCAGAGTTGAGTTTCCGTCACGTGTCTGTATAAAACAGTCCCGAGGATAGAGGGATGAATTGAGGAACACGTTTAATCACGTACATTTTTAAGTCGTCGGCATGAGTGAAATGAGGCTCATTTCCTTACGGTTGTGTAAAAAATTTGGTCTAACCTCCATTCCACATCTGCCAACCGTGGTGTTGTGCCCAGGGGACTGGTCAGCTAAGAACCGAGACCCTGAGCCACCATGGGAAGTGAGGGAACCTCTCAAGGTCATGCCTCCTCATAGATGCCTCAGGGATGCAAGTCTCACCGATCACCCGAGGGTGCAAGAAAAAGAGTGCGTCACAATTTCGCAGGCGTCCCTGGAAGTCACCGCCGATGGGGATTCAGGTTGGACTGACTGTCCCTTCAGTGAGCCACCGACTGTGCATTTGGCCTAAAACAGTTGGGTCGGGCAGAGAGACAGGACACATCTGGGACTCATCTTCCGCCGCCTGTGGACAGCCACCTCGTAATCACGCCGCCTGGGCTGGATAGGAATTTCCAGACCCCACTCCAGAGCCCAGACCCGTGAGTTTTTATGCGATTGCTGAGGTCCTGTGCAGCGGCCTGAAGCTGGGCACCCCGCTGTGTCCAGGCGGGTGGGCTGTCCGCAGCAGGCTGTTAGGGGGCGAGGTGGTTCTGCGCTAACGGGGGCGTGGGGGGGGGTTCCGTAAGGACAGAGGAAGAAGACTAAGACAAGGCAGATGGCCTTGAGCAAACCCAGCGTGTTTTCTGTGGGGAATTAGCGTTGAGATAAGAGAAGGGAGATGTTTTAACAGAGTTGGCCATGGGAAAGGAGGGGATGCAGAAGGGTGGTAAATGAGGGTTATTTACCGAGTAGTTTTCGATCTGCAGGGCAGCAAGAATTTTAACACGATGAGGATTTTCTGAAGCTCGTACGTTAGAGTCTTCCCGAGAGGCTGCTCTGCCTGCGCCCGTCCTGGCCTTCCCCCGCTGCGACAGAAGGCAGAGCCTGCACCTGGCCCCCGGGCTCCAGGCCTGCCCCTCTTCTGCGCCACCTCCCTCCTTCCCACGGCCCCCGGAGCGGGCATCCACCCACACGGGGCACAGCGGCCAGGCTGCAGCCTTGATGGCGCGGGAAGGTGCCGCTCCCCGTTCCAATTCTGAGTTGCTCATGTCCCAGCGGACTCCCGTCCCATTACAAGTCCACCAGCAGTCTTCAGGTCAAGTGCAGCGCTGCTGAAACAGGGCTTCCTTCTGCTGTTTCTGGGGAGCTTTCCAGGCGGAGTTCACAGCCAACAATTGCTCCCGCACCCTCCCTGCCCCGCCGGGCCCTGCCTCCTTGGAGATACCCCAGCATCTAGCCCTTTCTCAGAAGTCTGTGCGCCCCCCAGTGAGGCCGTTGTCAGGAGCAGGAGCAAGGGCTGTGGGCACCCCCCGCCCCCCAGCTGGAGTTCCCTTCCCTGGTGGCAGGCAGCTGTCTAAAATACTCCATTCTAGAATTCTCTTCTCCTTTTTGCAGCTGTTGGTGTTTTTAAGTGAGAACTTCCCCCAAGGAAACGGTTTTTCAGAAGCTTATTTTAAATTCTGTAATTGTAAACCAGTGCTTTAAACCCTCATGATGAAGAATATCCCACTGCCTGGGTTTGCGGGGCTGGAAACACGAGCTCCCATAAGTCAAGCATGCCGGCGCGGCCACCAGCAGCGAGGGCAGGTCTCGGTGGGACACCAGCTCTTTGTCCGAATCATCCTTCATCTCATTGTGCCCGTCCGGAAAGCTACCCTCTCTGCTCCGCCAGTTCCTAGTGAGATTTTTCAGAAGCCTGGAATCTTCTGTGTGATCAGAACTTTAAGCCTCTCAATAATTTTTCTTTCCTACTTAATATCTGGAGGAAAAAAAGGACAATTTCTTCCCTGTCTCCAGTCGCCTGGTTGTGAGAACACAAATAGAGGCGGGAATGTGGCTGGTGCCCCTCCCCCCTTTCCTGTAATTGAATTTCCATGCGTTTACTTTTGAGATGTTTGGCTGTTTCACATTTGTTAATGATATTTGTTGCCGTCATTGAAACGGCCAGACTAATTCCTGTGTGGTTTATTAAAGGTTCAGCAATGCTGCTTGAATAAATTAAAACGGAGAGTGCTTTTTCAATGTCCGGCTGATTCTCAGTTCCAAACCCCAAAATGTGCCTTTGAAAATCTGAAATTCATTTAACTTCCCTTGAGAAAAAAAAAGACCATCTCAAATGGCACTTTTTAACAGTATCTTAAAAATCAACTTAAAGGGCAGAAACAAACAGAAGAGAAATATATTTCTATGAAATGTTTTTCAGTAACATGTGCTTAAAAAATTCTAAGATACCTTAAATACTGTCATCAGAAAATACACTAAAAATGTCTTGGTTTCTAACGTCAGATCATAATGTTCTGATCTCACATCATTATGTTGAAATTAAGGCTATAAACATCGTTAATTATGCTTTTGTGTCAAGCCTGCGCACATTAATTTGGTGGCTGTCATTCCTGGTGTGTGGCGCGCACGAGAATCTAGGTGGGTTCCCAGGTACATATTCATCTTTATCTTGGAGCGTGAGATTGGCTGGCGCGGTGTGCTGATAAATAGGACCGGTGCCCGGTCAATGCGGGCTGTTTGTGTACCTCGTTGTTCAGAGCTCTATTTAATCTTACTTCCTGGTACCCCTGAAGGAACCTAACGCAAAGCTCAGTGCCCCAGGGCCAGGAGAGGGGTGGTGGGCACGCCGGGTCCTGGGTGCACCTGAGCTGTCGCCGAGTCATCATAGTGCGGGCCAGTGCGCTGTCGGTGCTGATGGGAACGCCTGTACTTCCTGTGTGACTGACCACCGGGGGGCGCCCTGCGAGGTGCTTTCTGTGCACTGGTCTCACTGTCGTCACAGCTCGGTGCGGTAGGAGGTCCCCGTTCCAGAAGGAGGCATTTTGGTCTGTTTATTGACTGCGGCTCCGTGGGCCTCTCTCGGGGGCGGGGGCAGGGGATCAGAGAGCTGTTGTAGGGGCGTGGCACCGCACGGGGAGAGCCACACTAGCACCCGGATTTCATCCTCGGGCCATCTGATTGGAAGTCCCCGAGCTGAACCTCCAGGTCTTACCTGATGTCCGGTTTCTATCTGGAGCCAGAAGAGTCGCTGCTCTTTCTCCCAGATGACGGTGGTCGGCGTTCCAGCGACCTTGACCTGAGAGCTCTAACGACTGGGCTGCACTTCCCTCCCTGGCGGTCAGTGAGCCGCAGGCCTTCTCTTTCCACCAGATGAGGGGCATCTTGGAGACTGGCACAAACTGAGTGGGATGGTTATTGCTGATGTTTACTGATGGCCCATTAGGGACCAGACACCATGCCATGACCATAACACACACATGGCGATTTAATTTCTGCATCTCTCTGATCCCGCAAGACCGTGATTACTCTCTACACACAGACTAGGAAGTTGTGCATGGAGGGGAAGCGTTTCCAGAGTCGCTCATTTGAGTTTGCATTCACCACTAATCTTGTGTTCTTGGTCCCTCAATCCACACTCTTCCAGTGCGGTAGATCCATGTCCAAGAGGCCAACACTGGGTCTCCGTCACTCTTTCTGTGTGCTGTGATGATGTCATTTGTCTGGACTTTATTCCCTAGTTTGGGGAACAATGGGCGAGGAGAACAGAGTTCTCCCTGGGAGCTGACCGTCTCTCAGACTGTCCCACTCTGCTCTCCCAAAATCAGATGCGGAAGTCATGGTTATGCTGAGTGGCGGCTCCCAATTTCACTGAAAGTGAAATTTAATAGAAAATATTGAACCATAGTAATAATAATAATACCTAAAAATATGGTGCATTGACTGGTACAGTTTTTTTTTTTAATTGATTTTGAGAGAGGAGAGAGGGAGAGATCGATTTGTTGTTGCACTTATTTATGCATTCATTGGCTGATTCTTGCATGTGCCGTGACCAGGGATCAAACCCACAGCCTCACTTTTGTGGAGGAAAGAGCGCCCTCACTTGGAGCTCAGCCATCGCCTCCTGCTCACACATTCCTTTGGGACCTGCTGGGAACCTACATTCCCTTCCTGGCACCTCCAGCCGTGCTCGGCTGGTGCAGAGATGGGGACCTGCTTCTCCAGCACTAAATGAGGGTTACGAGGGTTTAGTCATCTTCATTCTCTTATGGCAGAGGACAAGAGTTTCCAGGACTTCACAAAATTAGGAGTGACCAGCATTCATGTTCTCTGACCTGGGAGCCAGACGGGTCCCAGCATCTGCAGGAAAGGGAAGTAGCAGGGGTGGGCAGAAGTGAACAGGGCTGTCGGCGCGGTTTGACGATGTTCGAGCAGGTGGAAGGCAGTGTTCCTTATATTCAGTCAGATCCAATCCTTGTATCCATTGCCACCTCCCAGCCCTAACTCTTAATTCCCATTTCGGCTCATTCTGGCACAGGCGGGTCGCATGTCCCTTACCCTCAAGGGGCTCTCATCCTGGCCACGTCACCCTTCGTATAAATAACAAGAAAATCCCTTGTTCTGACTTCAGTTTATTTGGTTCCCAAGAACAAATGATCAATAAGTGCCTCATGTATTAGATTCTTTCCAACTGGTAGCTAGAGACGGTGCTGGCTCAGTCACATCTCCTTCCAGATACCTCCTTCAGGATGGCGGTCTGCAGGGACTAAATCTTGGGGGCCATTTCCGAAGCAGAATGATCGTCAAGGATGCGACTTCACTCCTGGGTTTGGAAAGGGGTTAGGAAGAGACTCGGGCAGCTCGCATTTAGGGTTTCCAGCTCTGGATACGTATGCATCAGTGTGCTTGTCACCAGTTCCACAGGGACACGAGCCATTCGACTCTCACATCTGGTACAAGTGTCAGACATTTTCCATGTGCTCACTGGAATCCTTACACACTTTTCTTCCACACACACCACCACAAAATCACAGTGTTTGTAGGTAAAAGATGGCTCAAATTGCTTTTTGAAGGAGTGCATTAATTTAATCTTGAATGTGTAGTTACAGTTCAGCGTTTTCTAGAGCAAAAATTAAAAGTATAATAAAAAGATACATTTTAATTATAACTAAAAAAAAACCCCACAGTGATGGCAATGCTTGATGATGATTCAAATCACTTCCAGAGAGTTACAAGCACAGGGCATGCGGCACATTTAGATGCATCGTCCCTGCTATATATAAGATGTTAAGTAGTTTTCAGTGTGTAAACACTATCAACCACAGTGTATTCAGTGTAATTAAGCTACAGAAGCTAACATTTAGCAGAATATCTTAATTTATGCTTGAGAACAAAAAGATGAAAACAAAAATCAGATGAACACCAGATTTCTTTGCATTCTCTCCGAAATAAATGTCAATATTTTGTCAAAATACAAATTGGGTCCCAATAGTCCTGACTGAGTAGCTCAGTTGGTTACAGCATCATTCCTCATACGCCAAGGTTGCAGGTTCAATCCCCAGTCAGGGCACGTACAAGAAGCAACCAATGAATGCGTAAATAAGTGGAATCACAAACTGGTGTCTCCCTTTCTCTCAGCTCCATAAAAAGAAATGAATTGAGTCACATTAGCTGGGAGGTGTTGGCGTCAGGGCACAGGGACAGAGGTGTCCAGCACACAGAGAGCTCGGGCACCTTTCTCCCGTGAGCTTCCCGGCACAGGGGCCACCCCCCGGCTCGGTGTCAGTTCCGGTCTAGCCGGAACAAATCAGCTGCAAGGCTTTTTTCTCTCTCCTTCTCTCTGTCTTCCTTGTTTCCTATTTCTTTAAAGTCATGGAGTTTTTGCCATTACAGTTCTACCACCAACAGTATCTTTGAACATGGGATTATTTTTCCCCAGTTTCTGTCAATTTGGCAGTTGTTTGACCATCCTAGTTTCCGCACGAAGGCCAAACTGAAAGGCCGGGGTTAGGCACGCACAGGTGACAGGCTGGCCACACTGATGAGGACGAACACACTCATTGTCATCCGCCTCCCCAGCCCCGTTCGGTTTCCCTGGAGGTGAGCAGGAGGGTCAGTCTGTGCTGTCCGCAGGCAGAAGGTGTGACCGCTTTGTTTGCAGAACGATCTGGGAGGCGGGGTGGGGCAGCCCCACCCTTCGGCGGTCTGCGTGCTCACGGGCTGAGAACTAACCTCACCCATTGTGCCCACACCGGGTGGGGCGCCTGTGGACGTGCCATCAGCGCGGGGTTCCATGGATGGTCCAATAGCTTGGTCACATCTGTGATTTAGGGGCTGCCTGACACTTCCCTCCTGCGGGGTTTTTAACTCAAGCCACACTGCATCTGTTTTATTCATTAGGTTAACTCCAGAACCTGTTTGTTAGATTCACTTTTGTGTAATCATGACCAGACTTAAACTTGGGATTAATGGGAAATAAACATTTTTTTTGACAGTAGGGATATTTTTCAGTCTACATTATCAAAATTTTTCCCTAGTAGGGGAGCATTTTATGTGTCTCCTGAGTGTCCTACAAACTCCGCTCTTAACGGCGTGTTCGTGGGGAAATTGATGGGTCGCTGCCTCAGTGCCCTATGAGCTGGGAGGACGGGTCGGGGCTGTAAACCACTGCTGAGCTGGTGTGTGCACGTGTGTGCATTGTGTGTGAGGGGAGAGTTCTGCAGTCGGACCAGAGCAGTGCAGCACTACTAATTATATTGATCTAATTAATCTAATTAAATTGCAGTGAGATATAATTTTGTACATGCCATTTGTCTACATTAACATTATGTAAACCTATTCTGCCTGTCCATGCATTTTATATGCTGTATTTTCTTTAGCACCTCAAGGATTTTGGGTGTTGGAGCAGGCTAGAACTCATTTTAACAGCTTAGTAAAAACAGACACAGAATAGCCAGGAGAAGATGGGAGATGTGCCAGCACAGAAAGCGACTTTCTGGTTGAGCAGATTTCAAAGACTGCAAAGTACAAATGTGTTTTTTGGGGGGGGGGGAATTCAGTTCTCATCCCCACACTATACCCCGTGCCTTTTCACTGGTCCCCATGGAACGGCAGTGTCTGTTAGGGAGTTTTCTAGTCACAGAAAATGGACGGTGGAGCATTCATGAGGCACTATTGGGTACATACTGAATATCCATTTTTACTGTTACCGTGTCTTGGATTATCTGTGGGAAAATCTAAAATATTTGAATATTTTAATCTAGACTTTAAAAAATCAAGAATTTCCTTGTGGGAAAAAGTGGCTGAAGGGCTATCAAAGTTAAATATTCACCAATATAAAAGTTAAATGGTTACAAACATGAAAATAATTGCTAACACTGATAGATGAATTTCAGTATGTCCCACAGAGTAAATATGAATCATTTAAGCCTCTCATAACCCTCTGAGACGGGGGGTAACAACTTCCTCACTTCACAGACCGGGAAACAGGCACGGACTGTGGAAATAACTTGCCAAGGTCCAGGTCGCCCGGAAGCCACTGATGTGCAGCTGGAGCCCAGGCAACTGGATGTGAAAGGCCCGGCCTGAGCCCTTACACAGGAAGCTGCACAGCTCAGACTGAACGAAGGCTGCTCCTCGGTCTGGAAGGTGACGACTTGCATGTCCTCTTTAACTGGCCCTCCAGAAAACAAGCTGGCACATTGTGTGCCCTTATGAAGGGCCTCGCTTGATGACGTGAAGAGTTTTAAGAATGGCCGACGATGGAAAATACCAAGGTGCACACACCGCTGTCGCTGCAGAAATGGCCTGGTTGCTGTGAAAGTCGGGGTGCTGGAGGAGCCATGAGAAACGAGGAAAGCAGATACCGAAGGCGGTGATTTCTGCTCGACACACTGTAGGCGGGGACAGGTGACCAAGGGTGGCTCGTGCAGCCTCGAAAATCAGTTTCCAAAGGAATGAAACGGTGTCAGAGGGATGTTACGGGGAGCTAGGAACTTCACGTCCCCTTAGGAAGGGAAAAGGCTGGGAGGAGGGGTTTAGGCCTTTGCACATTGAGGACCTTCCAGGAAATGTGAGGGCTGAGCTCTGGGCCGCGATGACCAGAGCCGACAGTGGTATACCAGATATCTGTGCAGCCTAGTGGCAGAGGACAACACCCACCTGTCTGGTGACCCTGCGTCCACTAGGTTGTCAGGTGATCAAATCACAGACAAAACCTCAACATGTTTTCAAAAACCGAAAATGGAAGACATGCTCGTAAATGCACACAAACACTACTGTATTAAACACTAACAATTCATGGAATGTTTCCAGAGCAAAAGAATCCTCAGTTTCCTTCATCATGTGCAAAGGTGGATGACTTTACCCATTGGAAGAGAAATGCAAATTAAAGCACAGTTCTCTCCTCTGTGGTTGACCAAATAACCCAAAGTTTGCGAAGATACTGGGGGGTGAGTCTGTGGGAACATTGACGTTTTTCTGCATGTGCAATTCGTAATGATAATTTGCCAATATCTAAAAAAAATGATGTATATTTTGACCCTTTGGCCCAATAAAAACACATCTAAGAATCTAACCTGAATAGACGCCTCTACGAAAATGAGTGAACCTAAGTGTAAGGCTGTACAAGGCTGTAAATATGAAGTATCAGAAGCAACCCCAGTGTCCAGAAACGGATGGTTGGATTGACAAACGGCGATTTGGCCCATGAAGGAGGGTCAGCCAGCTCGCGAGGGGCGAGGCAGGTCCCCGCACTCCGTGAGGTGCGGCTGCGTGGTGAGAACGGGGAGGGCAGCATGGCGGGCACACGCTGCTCTGTTTCCCATAAGGAAGGGCGGAGGGTCCCACGAGGCACCCATGTGGTGGGGACGTTTCCAGCGTAGTTTATAAAGATTTTATATGCTGATGCCAAACCTGTTCATCGTAGCAAGAATAAGGAAAGAAAGACAAAAAAAGTAGGAAAAAAAAATCTAAGAATGTCAATGTAGAAATCCTAAGTGAAACACTGGCAAATTAAACACACAAAGAATACAGATAGAGTTAATATTAGCAAATAAATAATATAATTCATCACATTCTATGGAAGCCGCATTTGTTCTGGGCGCAGATGTAACTTCTTCATATTATGGCTTTACCGCCCACTGGATGCTAAAGCTGCCTAAACAGGTTTCCTCACTTCGCAAAGGAACACGAAAAAGAGTATTCAAATCATATTATTGTTCAGAAATTAAACGAGATAGGCACACCACCTTTAGCCTCAGTCTCCCGGCGATGAACAAATGTTGGCTGCAATTGTTATGTGAAGGGAGAAAAACCACATAATTATTTTGACAACTGTCCAAAAGATATTTAGTAAAATGTAATAACTTTGCCAAGTAAAATATACATTCTGTATGTGACCTAAGATTAGAGAGATACTGGGACAAAGGATATTTATTTCAAACTCTAAAAAAATCATCATACTCCAAGCTGTAGAAGAATTCCCAAGAAAATTAATAAAAGGGATTTTTTTATCATTATTATTATTAAATATTTTCTAGAAGCTTCTAGCCATTATAATAAGATAAGAAAAATAAATAAGAATACTGATCAGAAAGGAAGGAAAAGTGTTATTTTTCAATAACCTAATTATTCACCTAGAGTATCCCAGAGAATCAAGTTCATCTCTTATAATAACATTAACCATTTTCCCAAATCTCTGCTTCGATAAAGTAGAAAGTTGAATTTGCCAATATATTTCCCTTGAAACACTATTTCTCTGAAATATTTCACACATGAAGCAAGTGACTCAGTGGTGTAGTTTCTGTGGGACATTCTATGGCCTCTTACGAGAATTCCTCAATGCACTTCATTAAAGGTTCTTTGAAATTCTACGTGTCAAAATAATGAGAAAGCGCTCAAAATGCATTTGTGATAATTTGCTAATTCCGAACATTTTTATTTAGCATCTACGGTGGTATATTTGCTATGTCACTGCCCTTGGGAAGTTCACGGTGCAGCGAGAGACTCGGAAGCTGGTGCGTTGGCAGCGTAAACACAGGGAGCTATCAGCTGTGCGGAGGCCGAGGCGGTGCAGTGGGAGGCTGTGGGTGCTGCTCCAGACCCAGCACAGCGTGGTCACCAGGGGCAGGAAGCATCATCTGCAAAGGACTGTGCGTGCTGAGACCGCCAGTGGGCAGGGGCAGGGGCGGGGTGAGTGGCCGCTCAAAGAAGCCCACTCTGCTGAGTGTGCAGACAACGTGGAACGCTCGAGGAGCTGGGGCTGGGCAGAATCTCAGGAGATTTCAGGGAAATGCCGCCTAATTCCAGGAGCAGCGGGAAACCGCTGGACGGATTTAAACCCGAGGCTGGAAGAATAGTATCTGCATTTGTAAAGGATTACTATTTATGATTTTCAATCAAAAAATGAACCAAGAGTAACAAATAAGAGACACATGAACAGTAGCAAACAGACAAATGAGATGAGACAGTGATGTGCACCTGTGTGAATAATGCCAGGAAGCACCACAGGCGTTTCTGATGTGCTCAGAGGAGACCGGGGTCCACACAGGTCTGCCGCCGGAAGCCAGTGACAGGGACAGAGCAGATCTCTGTATCTGTTTTGCCCCTGCTTTCTCTGTCAAGGAGAATAATTCTCAAGCTGAAAAGGGTAAAAATAAATGTTGCTTCAAGGTAGCAGAAACCAAGCCTGGTGGAAGGATTGATACAGAGCACCTGGCAAGCTGAAGAGTTTTGGCTTCTGGCTTACATACTGCTGGACGTCAAGGGGACTTGCAGGAGGGGACGCAGGTGTCTGGCCCTGTCCTGGAAGAGACCTGGGAAGAGGGGTGGGGCTGGAAGCAAGGCAAGAAAGAGGGTAATGGGGAAGGCAGAGTTTATTAAACAAAAACTGGTAAACTTGGTTTCAATCCTGAGCAACTTAGTGGTGCATTGGAAAGGGTCTGTGAATACAGTGCAAGGAGCCCCGGAAGGACGTGAAGAACAAAAGACATGAGATTGAACTTGGTTCCTTTGCTAAAGGGATTGTGAAACTGAAAGACCAAGTGGATGTGGGAGAACGCAAGCTGTCCGTGTCCGGAAACCACTCACAGACACCCTGTGATGTCTGGGGGTCCATGTAGGCAGGTGGCCGCTGTCTCCCGCGAAACCAAGCTCCAGTAGGACTAACTGAAGCGCTGTGTCTTGACAGACAGGTGGGTGTCTGCCAGGCCCTGGTCTCCTCAGCTGCCTTTAATTGGTCACCCCACTACTGTGCCTTGTGTCCCCCTAGGGAAGGTATGATCTGCCCTCCCTCCAGTGCAGTGGGGCCACCCGACAAATTTAGGGTCCATGGGATGCAAAAGGAAGTCGCGTGAGCAAACTCAGTGTCGCATCCTTGGAAAGGAAAGTGTTAGCACTGGCCTCCTCTTTCCCTCTTCCCTCGGGGGTGAGCAGGGTCACAGCCAGGTGACAGAGGCCGCTGGTCTTGGGGTGACCCCCTGGAGCAGAGGCGCCTCCCCGCCGCCCCCACCGCGACCCCCTGCCTCCTCTCCGAACCCTCGTGGAAACGGAGGCAAACTGTTAGGGCGCCGGAGCTCACACACTGGCTGCGTAATGAGGGTCAGGGACTGTCAGAAACTGGGCTTTTTTTCTTTGAGTATTTTTCTATCCACCGTTAGTTGGCTCTGAGGATGTGACATCTCTAAGTGTGGACTGTATACGTGTACCGCAGAGAGTGACTGTAGGGGGTCCTCGCTCAGTTACCAGTTCCTTACCCAAGCTAAATTGTCTGATTTTAAAACAATAGCTACTAACATCTGTAAAACATTTTAATTAATAGCAAGTGCTTTATAAAGTTCGTATCATTCAAAATAACGGACTTCCTCAAAAAGTACATTATGAAATAAGGAGCGATGCTGAAGTAGCACTTTTGAGCCAACTCAATAAAAACTGTCCCTCCTTTGAGCTGCATAGAATGACTCATGGAAGACTACTGGTCTCACAAAAATAACTAGGAACTACAAAACCCCCCCAAAATGAAACACAAGCGCAAAGAATGGCCCTGTAAAGATGTCAGAGGGCTCCATGGCTGTTGGAAGTTCCTGGGCCAGATCCTGAGAAGGCAGGACACCCCAGGGATCTTCCCTTTCTGTGTGCCCCGTACCGCAGGGATGGGCCACGGTGAGGATAAGGGTTCCGGGGGCCCCGAGTGTAGCCGCTAAAGGCAGAGAAGGCAGCGGAGTTTTAGGGAAGTGGGAGAATGTTGGCCACTGGGATTTCTGTAGTGGTTGCATTGAGTATGGACGGCTTCGGGTAGTATGGAGATGTCAGCAGTATTGACTTCCACTCCACAAAAATGGCACATCTTTTCCTTTGTATTTTCTTCAATTTCTTTCATCAAAGTCTTTGTGTTTTTAGTGTATAGATCTTTCACCTCCTTGATTGAATTTATTCCTAAGTATTTTGTTGGTTTTGATGCTATTGTGGATTATGTTCTTTATATCTTTTCCAGACAGCCTGCAGTTATTTGTGCATACAAGCACCACTGATTTCCGTGTTGGTTTTGTCTGCTGCAAGCTCACTGAATTTGTTGATTATTCTAACAGTTTTTTTTGTAGCGTCTTTAGGGTTTTTCTACACAGTATCATTCATCTGCAAACAAAGAAAACTTATATCTTTTCCAGTCCCGACGTCTTTTACTTCTTTTGTTTTTGACTAAGATCGCCCTGGGCAGGACGTCCAGGGCCACAGTGACTAGGAGTGGCCGGAGTGGGCATCCCTGTCTTGTTCCTGAGCTTTGAGGAAAAGCTTTTAGCTTTTCACCGCTAGATGTTACGCTAATTGTCATGTATAGCTTTGTTATATTGAGGTATGTTTCTCTCGTACCCCATTTGTTGGGTATTTTGTATCATGAAAAGCATTCTGTATTTGGTCAAATGCATTGTCTGCATCTGTTGAGATGATTGCATGCTTTCCACCCTCCTTTCGCTAGTGCGGTGCATCGTGTATGCTGATCTGCACGTGTCGAGCCGCCCTCGCGCCCCAGAAGTACATCCGCTCCATCACAATGTGCGGCCATTTCAACGTGGAATTCAGTTTGCTGACATTTGTTGAGATGTTTTGCATGTGTATTTGTCGGGGATATTGGCCTGTAGTTTTCCTTTGCATATCAGGGTAATGCTGGCCTCGTAAAGTGAGCTGGGGAGT
>PVJI01015576.1:0-40727 GCA_004026765.1 Micronycteris hirsuta
GCCTCATTTTAGCTCTAAATCAAGCCAATAGGAAAGAAGATTATTCTTAAAACATTCCGAGAAGTTGAGAACACTGGAGGATGGAGAGGCGGGAGGAAAGGAATACGGTTGTAACAGTCATGGTGTAGCTTTCGGCAGGGGTGTGCCTGGCCGACTTCCTTTGTAGAAATGAGTATGGCTGTAGAGTGCAGGAGTTGCAGGGACATTGCCTAAGCCCAGCTCTGGAAACCCTTTATTTGATAGGTAATTACCAAGTATTTGTCTCCTGGCTGAGCCACTGGACCAGGCATGGCAGAGAAGCATGGATGAATGAGACATTTCCCTGTTCTCACAGGGTTTATAACCTGGCCACTCCATGTGCCTGTGACCTGAAGTGGTGATTGTTGAGGCAGTGGGGCAATTTCAGATCACAGCCATGCCTAGGAGACCCAAGCCTGATGATGGACCAGATCACAGAGTGGCAGATGCTGGCTGACTTACCACCAGAGGGAGCTTTCCTGGAGAAGTGGGATAATTCCCAGCCTTTCCAGACCACTTCAATGAGTGTTTAAAAAAAAAAACATTTTAATAAAAATTTAAACTTGGGGGCAGACCTTGCCTTGAGGGCTGGAGAGTGTCAAGTGTTTCTTGAGGAACTGGGGGGTTGGGGGGAGGGATATAATTTTGTTCTCTGCTAGTGAGGTGTCTGACATTCATTCACTTGGTACATTTTTATTAAGTGCCTGCTTTGTACCAGGCTGGGTGCCCTTGGCTGAATGAGGAGGCTGCCCTCAGGTCAGTGGGCAACCTTGCTGCTGGCTACTGTGTGCCCAGTTTTATGGTTGGGTGCTTCTGGGGCAGAATCTAGACTCTTTCTCGTCTGGTCTTAGGTGATCAAAGAAGGTTTCCTGGAAGAAGTAATGTACAAGTGAACCTCACTAATACATGTGGCATTAATTAATCTCTTTTAAAGGCTAATATTGAGTTAGAAATCAGTCAGCAACCTGTTTGGGGACCCTTTCTGGTGAGAACAAGTTGAGAAACTGAACTCCGTATTGCAGCCATCTAGTATATTTCTCCGGTGATGATCAATCTTTGCTTCTTGGAACACGCCAGGCTCTCTGTGACTGCTATGCCTTTGCGTATACTATTCCCTGTGTGTGGAAAGCTCTCTCCTTTGGTCTGCCCGACTGATTTCTTTTACTCCTTCGGGACAGACAGGAAATTCCTCCAAGATGCCTTCCTCGACTGCTCCTAGGGTATGTTGGGTGCACTTCCTGTGAGCTCAGGCACAGGGCTGGTCTTGATTGTCATATTTCCCCGGCTCCCAGTTGTCTGCCGCTTCTTTCCTCCGTGTAGCCTAGAGACAGAGGCAGCATCTTTCACAGAGCCCAGATCTCCTGGGCATCCAGGTAGTTTGTTGAACGAACAAATTCAGAAGCTTTTGAAGGTTATAGTCACATATATATATAATTGAAGCTCTTGGTTCCAGCCAGCTTTGAGAGTGTTATTGACTGAAGAAAGTAGAAGCACCAGTGAAACAGATTTTATGCATGTGGTCTAGTTATTAACCTCATAAAGCTCTTTACAGTCTTTTGCATTTTATACCTCTTCATTTTTTTTTTTGCCTGAGTAACCAATAAACTGAGTAATTCATAGTTCCTACTTCTTGCCAACTACTAATGTGTATGATTAAATCTGACCACAGTGATTTATTAATCAGAACCTTTTGGTTATTAACAAAAATCAATTTGATTTAGCATATGCCAGAAAGAGGGGCTTGTGTGATGAGGAGACAGGGTGCTGTCTGTTAGAATCCAAGACCAGAGACATAGCTAGGCTCTGGGAGGAGCTGGCCCCCAGACGCCGAAGGCCGGCGGAGTCCTGAGAGGCGTGTCTGTCGCCACTTTTCCCCACAAAGCTCTTTTATTCATTTTCTTACTAACCGGCTTTCTCTGCTGCTTAGTGAGTAGAGGGTGGCTTCCCATAACCCTCAGCTTTCCACCCAGGTTCCAGCCATCAGAAAACCTGTTTTCCATCTCAGTTCTAAAGTCCCCAAGACTCTGGTGTGGCTTCCGTTGGACGTCCACCCCGACCCAGTCACCTACGGCCAGGGGAGTGGGGTCATGTGAGGAGCCTGTCTGCCCCTGCTCACGCCAGAGGGCTGGACGGGAAGGGGGAGAAAAGGTTAGGGGCGCAGCACACAGATGCGGGTTGCGAGGCGGGCAGACACTCTCAAAATATCTAATACCTGTAAACGCTTTACGGTAGGTTATTCCCAGGTTATTTCGGCTATAAAATGTTAATCTTAGATGAAATGTAAAGCTTAACTTTGAAAAGGTATTAATCTTTTAGGATATGAATGTAATTTGAGATTCTTAAGGTGCTGGCGTACCCACTGGGGTCGTTCGTGTCATGCTTTCTGTGCACGGCACTGTCTTAATTGCCGGGGACGGTTTCTGGAGCGGCTCTGTTAGAACTATGCGAGACGTTCATGGGTTTGCAAGTTTTGTAGCGGCCACATGAAAAAAGTGGAGAGGAAAGGGTGAAATTAATTTTAATAATGTATACAATATTTCACTTAACCCAGTGTATCCCAAATGTTGTTTTGTGGACATAAGCATTAATAATGAAGTCGTTTTCATTCTTTGACGTCTGGTGTGTATTTGATGTTTCATCACATCTCAGTTTGGACTAGCCATGTGTCACACTGCGTGTGGCTAGTGGTCAGCATCCTGGACAGTGTAGTTCTCGAGGTGGCTAAAGCAGTTAATGTTCTTCTACAGTTTCTCCAAAATTTTCTTGTCAGACGCTTTAATGCTCATGGATCCTTTCTTTTTAAAAGTGTGCTTGATAGCGACAGCAGCGAACCCTAGGAGGTAGGGATTTTGAAGGTAGCCATTGAAGAGTTGTCCATTTGGAGGATTTCCTGTGCCATGCTGTATGTATTGGCAGAAAAGAATGCAAAATTCTTAGCCCAGTCACCAGACTCTAAAGCTAGTTCTTCCTGTATCTCTGAGTCCTAGAATATTAAACTCCTTGGAAGCTGCAAATTGCTTGTCTATATTTGTTCTTTCTTCCCTTGATTTCACAGCCATTGGGACAGGTGGGCGGTGGGGGGCTGGGGGGGGGAGGAGAGGAAGGGAAGGAAGGCAGCTCTTCTGTGCCTGTGTTAAAAATCCCTGTCTCCCCCAAATAATGGCATTTTTCTAAATAAGTGCAATCCCATGACCAGTACTGCCCTTACACGTGGGCAGTTGGGGTCCCTGCCTTATCGGATTTTTCTGTCCCCAGCCCCCCCCCTCCCTGCCCCAGTGTCTGAAAGGCGGGTGCCTGAGCCTTTCTCTTTTAGGAATCCCATATTGAGAATTATAGTCAGTTTCCAAATTACATTGAAAACAGAAGACTCATTTTATTTTGCTGGTTTTATTGTTCACCATATATATCATATTTTCCTTCTGAATTCCTTTTTTATTTTTTATGTGTTCCTTTAACTGGTAACTGTGTACGTATTTAGTGTTATAATTATTAACGCCATTCTCCTTCTGTCTCTCCAGTACTGATCTGAAGCTCTTGGAGGAGGCCACTGTTTCAGTCTGCAGGTCTTTAGGTAAGAGGGGAAAACAGGTGTGCGCGTGTATGTGTGTGTGCGCGTATGTAGTTATGTGCCTTTGTGTGTGGGCATTTATTGGACATAATCTGTTATAAATTTTGATAGTGTAATTGAGTTGAATTAATGAAGTGATGTATTCTTGATGATGATGATAATAGTAATAATTACTTCTATTCCTGGTGCTCATTGAAGCCACTAGAATATACCATTCAGTCATGAGCGATAAGACGCATGCTTAATTAACTTGCAGTAGTGGTAATAGATGCTTTTAAACTATAGACTCTCCTTTAGCTCACTCTTTTTTGTGAGTTTCGAAATGCAGAGATCCAACAAAATAGTAAGCTAGCTTTGCAGTAGCATGGACAGTTCGTATAAAACACGGATCATTTGGCCTGTGATTTGCCAACTGCACGGACCGTATTTGCTGTTGTTGGCTGCGTTAACCAGAGCGGTTATCCCTTGTGAATAGGGACATATAGTAGGAAGCTTCTTGAATTGGTAATAACAAGTTGATGGTATGATAAATGCAAAGGCTCTGAAATAATTTTATGATCTTCATTTCAGTTCTGCTACTTATTAGCTGAGTCTTAATCTTCTCATCTAAATTTCTGGATTCCTCTGAAGGAAAACCAGATAGTATATGAAATATCCAGTATAATGTCTAGTATCTTATCATTTTTTACCATTTACATCAACAAATATCACTCTTTTTTGGGTCTTGTTTCTCGAACGCTTTATTTTCAAGATGGTAGCAATTGGAAAGGAATGTATATGCTTTTAAAAATGTAGATAATTATACCTGCATTGCATTGTTGCTTTGAAAATTAGGGATAATGTGTTTGCGAAATGCCGAGTGGACAGGAGCTTCTTGAGTGCTAGTGCTGTTCTGCTATTAAATCAAGTTATATGGGTAAGCTCTGTGTCAGCTATGCGGCTGACTCCCCTGTGAGTTACTTTGCCACAGTCTTTGATGAAATGTTTTTACTTTTAAAAACAAATTATGTTGGTAATGATAGAGGTGCTATTGTAGCAATTGCCTTGAATTTTGCAGTCACAACCATAGATGAGAGAATTTTGTGCTAAATAAAGCTGGCTTTCAAAAATTGTGTCCATTAATAGACAAATGGATAAAGAAGAGGGTCACATATATACAGTGGAATATTTCTTGGCCATTATAAATGAATCTTACCATTTGCAACAACATGGATGGACCTAGAGAGTATTATACTTCCAGCAATAAGTCAGACAAAGACAAATAATATGATTTCACATACAGGTGGGATGTAAAGAACAAAATAAATGAACAAACAAAATAGAAACAAGCTCAAAGATACAGAGAACATTTTGCTGGTTGTCAAATGAGAGTGGAGTTGGGGAGATAAGTGAAAAAATGGAAGGTAGAAAAATAAAAAATTATTAAGAAAAAGCCTTATGTGGCAGTTTGATGCTGAAAATTAAAGGCATTTATGTAACAATGATATTGCTGCATTTATGATGATGATTGACTTATAAGGTGACCTTGGATTTTTTTTTTAAAGATTTTATTTATTTATTTTTTTAGAGAGAGGGGAAGAGAGGGAGAAAGAGAGGGAGAGAAAGAGCAATGTATGGTTGCCTCTCACATGGCCCTCACAGGGGACCTGGCCTGCAACCCAGGCATTTGCCCTGACTGGGAATCGAACCTGGACCCTGTGGTTCCCAGCCCGCAATCAATCCACTGAGCCACACCAGCCAGGCAGATTTTTTAAAAAATAACATTTTAGCCCTGGCTGGTGTGGCTCAGTGGATTGAATGCCGATCTATGAACCAAAGGGTCTCCAGTTTGATTCCCAGCCAGGGCACATGCCTGGGTTCCCAGTAGGGGGTGTGTGAGAGGCAACCACACATTGATGTTCCCCCTCCCTCTTTTTTTCCCTCCCTTTCCCTCTCTAAAAATAAAATAATTAAAATCTTAAAAAAAACTATGAATTATAAAAAAGTAACATTTTAAATTGGAACTAATATTTACTCATTATACAATAAATAATACAGAAAGAACTAAACTGTAAAAAAGTTAGGTAATTGCTCATAATTCCACAGTCCTGACATAGCTATCATTAAAATTTTGTGTATTGCTTTCTATTATTTATTTTTGGATATACATTTATATACTATCTACAATTTTAATGCGTTTTTCACTTGGATTATATTTAAATATGTCATTATATATTTAAA
Organism: Micronycteris hirsuta; assembly: GCA_004026765.1. Classification (NCBI taxonomy): domain Eukaryota; kingdom Metazoa; phylum Chordata; class Mammalia; order Chiroptera; family Phyllostomidae; genus Micronycteris; species Micronycteris hirsuta. The sequence goes on from PVJI01015576.1 coordinate 5,807, forward strand.
AATACTTTTGGGAACAGCAGAAAAAAAAGATGCCAAAAATCTAACAATAGAGATGCTGTTAAAATACAGGAAATCACCCTGACCAGCATGGCTCAGTTGGTTGAGCATTGTCCTTCAAAGCAAAAGGTCACTGGTTCAATTCCCGGTCAGGGCACATGACTGGGTTGCAGCCCAGTCCCCACTTAGGGCGTGTGCAAGAGGCAACCAATTAATGTTTCTCTCACACATCGATGTTTCTCTCCCTCTCTTCCACTCTCTTTTAGATGAAAAAAAGTCTTTAAGATACAGGAAATTACTACCAATCTTTTGTGATAAGGTTTTTTTCAGAGTATTCTATTTGTATTGATTTATATGCACAATTATATATAAGTGATATTATTTATTTGTTGTTTTTATTCAGCAGTATTCAGGAACTTCTGTTCATGTCAATAAATGTAAACATTTATCAGTTTTAAGGGCTATGTAGATACACAGCAAATTCTATTGTTTGAAAATGTTTTTATTTCTTATTTACTTTTGGAGTGTATGTTTGCTGGGTGTAAAATTCTAGGCTGGCATTAATTTCTTTTCCATACTTTAAGGATATTTTTCTGCTTCTCTCATTTTTGTTGAGAGGAAAGCTGTCAATGTCATTGTTTTCCTTTGAAAATAATGGAATTTTTTTCTTCAGGATATTTTAGTTTTTCTCCTCCTTTGGCTTTTACCATCTTAGAATGATGTGCTAAGGAATGTTTTTCCTTCCTTCCTTTCTTCCTTCCCTCCCTTCTTCCCTTCCTTCCTTCCTCTCTCTCTCTCTCTCTCTCTCTCTCTCTCTCTCTCTCTCTGTCTCTCTTTCACTGCTTGAGGTTTATAGAGCTTCTTAAATCTGTGGGTTGATATCTCTCATCAGTTTTGGAAAAATTTCAGCCATTATTGGTTTATACACTGTTTCTATCCTATCCTGTTTCCCTCCTCTGGGGCCTCGGTTATACTTCTTTTAATATTTTAATCATGTTCCATATGCCTATTAGAGGCTGGCGCTCTCTCTTTCTTCCTTTTGTATTTTACAATTTTTTTTTCCTCTCTGATCATCAGGAGTATATTATCTTTTAATCTGTCTTTAGTTTACTAATCTTGTTTTCTGTTGTATGTCATCTGCTATTAAATTCATCTATTGAGCTCTGGCTGGTATGGCTCAGTGGATTGAGCTCCAGTCTGCGAACCAAAGGGTTGCCTGTTTGATCCCCAGTCAGGGCACTTGCCTGGGTTGCAGGCCAGGTCTCCCGTGGGGGGTGAGCAAGGAGCAAGCACACATTGATGCTTTTCTCCCTCTCTTTCTCCCTCCCTTCCCCTCTGTCTAAAAATAAATAAAATATTTTTAAAAAAGCTATCTATTGAGATTTTTTAGTAATAAAAATTTAATTTTAGAATAGCTTCTAGATTTACAGAGAGGTTGCAAAACTATATACAGAGTTCCCATATACTTCTCATCAGTTTCCCCTATCGTTAACATCTTACATTAATATGGTACGTGTGTCGCAACTAGAGAATCAACACTGGCACTTTACTATTAACTAAACTGGACGCTTCATTCATGTTTCATTAGTTTTCTCCTAATGTCTTTTTTCTTTTCCAGGATCTCATTCAGGTTACCACATTGCATTTAGTCATCATGTTTCCTTACCTTCCTCTGGTCTGCAACAATTTCTCAGATTTTCCTTATTTTTGATGTTTTAGAGTTTTGAGGAGTACTGGTAGGGCGTTTTTCAGAATGTCCTTCAATTTGAGTTTGTTTGATATTGTCTCATGGTTACACTGTGGTTATGGGTCTGTGGGAGGAAGACCACACAGGTGAAGTGGTGTTCCCGACACATCAGATCAGAAGTAAGCGCTGTTAACATGAGCTATCACTGATGCTGTTGACCTTGATGACTTGGTCAGGGTCGTGTTTGTCAGGTTTCACCACTGTAAAGTTGCCCACTACCCCCCTCGTTGTCTTTATTTTTGAAGGAGGGATTTTTCAGATACTGAATTCTTGGTTGATACATGTTTTAAATTCCTTCGAGGGCATCATCCCATTGCCCTCCAGTTTTCCATTTTTCAGAGGGGAAGTCTTTCCACTTGTGTTGTTGCTCCCCTACAGATGACGGGGTTTTTTTCTTGCTGCTTTTAAGATTTTTTCTTTACCTTAAATTTTTAAAAATGTATTTCTTGTTTACTTGGAGTTTGTTGATATTCTTGGATGCATAGATTAATGTTTTTTCATCAATTTTGGGAAGTTTGTGACTGTTATTTTTTGTTGGGCTTTTTATGTTCATTTTTATTCCTTTTTTCCCCTCAGTGCATACACAAGTCTTCCTGGATTAGAGACATATTTCTTTCTTTCTTTTTCTTAGATTTTATATATTTATTTTTAGAGAGGGGGGAAAGGTGGGAAAAAGAGAGGGAGAGAAACACCAAAGTTCGGTTGCCTCTTGTGCGCTCCTTACTGGGAATCTGGCCTGCAACCCAGGTATGTGCCCTGACTGGGAATTGAACTGGCTACCATTTGGTTCGAAGGCAGGCACTCAATCCACTGAGCCACTCCAGCCAGGGCCAGATTTATTATTAAGTACAACACAGTAAATAATAAGTGCATTTGGTCGTCCTTTGTCCTAGTTCTTACCGGCTAGGACAGGGCTATGAGAGCCAGGTCAGTGGTTTTATGTGAATAGTTGGGGGAGGATGTGTATGGTGTTTTTTCCTTCTTGTAAAGGGGAAGGAGTTACTCTCCTCCTCTTTACTCAGCCCTTCGGTATGTAAATAAAATCTCTTCAGGAGCAAGATACTGTCCCTCCTTGTCTTGGCATTTTCGACCTAGAGGCGTTTCCAGTCTCATTCCTCCTTGAAATATAGGTACTTAGGAAGACGATACACTAGTCTCTCCCGCACCTTTGGAGCCTGCTTAGGTGCTCATCTTGTGATGTAGCTGCTTGGCTTTTGGTGAGATAAGGAAGGTTTAAACACACGGCTACAGTTCTAATCCTTATGGTATGTGAAATGCTTCTAGAAGCAGAAGCAGACATTCTCTCACTTTTTTTTTTTTATGTATATATATATTTTTTTAATTAATTTTTTGTTTAATTACAGTTATTTGCAGCCTCTCCCCTTCCCCCTCCCTTCCCCTCCCGTCCCCCCCCCACCTCCCTCCTTCCCCTTAGTTCTGTCCATGTGTCCTCTACAGTGATTCCTGAAAACTCTTCTCCCCATTGTCCCCTCCCCCTTCTCCCCTGTCTATTGTTAGACTGTTCTTAATTTCAGTGTCTCTGGTTATGTTTTGCTTGCTTTCTGCTTTTGTTGGTTTGTGGCATATTTCTTTCTCTGACCCAGGAGGTGAAGGATTTTTTTTTTTTTTTACAGGAAACTGAGAAATATAGGGAGGTTTTATTTCCCACAACTTTTTCAGATATTTTTTCCTGCCCCTGTCTCTCTTTCCGTTCCTTCTCGGTCTCCTATTACCCTTTCTGGGTTTTCCTTATTTCTGGAGTGTGGCCGTTAGTCATGAGATGTAGTTCTTACTCGCATGGCCCTCCAGGGATGGCAGTGGAAAGTCCTAGGCAGTAACCAAGTCCCTCTACTTTGGCGGGAGTTAACTTTAAATTTTGCCTCCTCAGCACCAGGCAGCCGCTCAGGTGTTTATGTTGTTTCAGCTCCCCGTTTGCTGTTTCCATTGAGTTCCTTGGATTCTTTTTCCGCTGGCGCACAGTGCAGGAGTCAGTCGAGCATGACAGACGACTTCCTTGGGCACAACTCCTTCACCGTCGTTTCCTTCAAAACTCCGTAGTCGTTCATCAGTTCTTTTGTGGCATCTAGTAATACTAACCTGAGAGGAAGTCTGAGACCCTAATTTCTTTTTGTTTCTTTGTTCACAAGACTTTTCCCTTTAACCATTACGATTAAATGTTTCTCGTTATACTTTTTTCTTTATGATTTTGCCTATAATTGGATGAGATCTTTTTATTGGTTTATTAAGGTCTTTTTCAGTTCTGAAGTCTTCTCTAGTTACGGCTTTGATTTTGCTGGTTTTAGTTTCTTCTCCAGCTTGGCATCATCACCTGTAGATTGGATGTCTGTTCTTCGCCTTCTTTATCTTCAATTTCTTCATCTCTGTTCTTTTCTCCTAGTTCCTCCTTTATATCTTTGATTCAGTGTTTTCTATATTACAGTTCTTGTCTTTCAAGATTCTAATGCATCTTTTAGTTGTTACTGCATTGGTTTATTTTTAATCATTCCTAGTTTTTCCAATATGTCAGAGTACCCTCTTTTCATTATACTAATTTTTCCCAGGTGCTTTCTGTTCTTTTTAAAAATACATGGTTGATTTTTCTAGTTTCCACTAATGATGCTTGTGTACCAAAATTTTTTTTGACAATTCTGATTCAGCTCTTCTGCTGAGGTTTCCACATAATCTGTTTCTTATTTTGTAGTTACTACTCTTTTCCTCTTATCCATTAAACCAGCCAGTATTTACTGAGCACCTATAATACTATAGCCTGTATTTTAGAAGCTGGGGGTGTGACTGCAAAAAGACTGACCCATGTCCCTGACCTCATGAGTCTATCTTAGTGGGGAAGCCGGACCATAAATAAATACGTGTACTTTACATAATGATGACTCTTCAGAAAAACACAGCAGGGAAAGCGTAGAGAGAACCCATGCAGGCGCAGTGTTTGCTCCCAGAGCGGTGTTTTTATTAACCCTGTGCGTTGTGTTGCGTCTGTAGGTGCTTGTTGCATCTGCTGTTATTTTACCTTGAAGGAAGGCTAGTCCGGTTTTCTAACCTAGTTTCTAGGACCCAAGAAGGTTTTATTTTGTACATGTTTGCTTAGTGTAAGGGAGACTTTCCCTTATTCCCATTCCTTGGTTTGGGAGTGTGAGTGAATTCTCAAACCCTCAAACGGCGCAGTTGGATCAACCTTTTTTCCTGCCTGTGCCGTCCAGCATGAGTCGCTCTGTGTTCGGCTTGTTTAGTTCTTGTTGCCAGTTGCCTCCTGGGAGCTGCCGCCCCCGAAACCGTGTGGGAAGTGACTGTGTTGAGGAGTCACGTGCGCTTTCCGGTTGGAGTGGGCAGTGAGAGGGAAACTTTTTCCTCAAAGGCACTTTGAGGCAGTTGGGCTTGCTAATGATTAGCAAATAAATTTGTAGTTCAGTTTTACAAATTTGTGGTTAGTGAAAGTGTTTCCTATTTTTGAAAGAAGAACTATATCCTAGTTTCACAATTTTTGTGAGCGTGTATATTTCATGTTCATGGGTATTTTATTTTCAAATCTTAACTTTGAAAATTTTACACTTATCCAAAGACAGAATAATATAGTGAACTCCCATATATTCATTTCCTAGTTTCAGACATTTTCAATGCATGGCCAATCTTGTTTCATATGTATCTCACTCGTTTATTGAAGTATGACATATGTACAGAAAAGTACACAAGTAAAAAATATATACAAAACAGCCCGGCTGGTGTGGCTCGGTGGATTGAGCGCGGGCTGGGAACCAGAGGGTCCCGGTTCGATTCCCGGTCGGGGCGCATGCCTGGGTTGCAGGCCAGGTCCCCAGTGAGGGCCATGTGAGAGGCAACCATACATTGCTGTTTCCCTCCCTCTCTTTCTCCCTCCCTTCCCCTCTCTCTAAAAATAAATAAATAAAATCTTTAAAAAAAAAAGATATTTGTTAAAAAATATATATAAAACAAACAGAAAGCATGTCCTCGTAATTAATTTGACACAAATCTCAGACATTATAGCATTTCACCAATTTTCATATGTTAATTTGATACAAACCTCAGACATCATACAATTTCATACATTAATATTTTAGTATGTATCATAATAAGGATTTTTTTTTAGAAAAATACCATTATTTAATTAAAAAACAGTTTTTAACCTCAGTAGCCACTGATATTTTATGATATGATGAGGCAGTTTCTCATTGTCTCAGTTTGTTTGAATCTGGATCTATATAAGGTCCTCACAATATGATCATTTAAATTTTTTTAATTTATTGATTTTAGAGGGAGACAGAGAAGGACATTGATTTTGTAGTTCCACCTGTGCATGCACTCATTGGTTGCATCTTGTTCGTGCCCTGATACAGGATCAGACCCGCAGACTTGGTGTATCAGGGTGACGCTCGAACCAACTGAGCTGCCTGCTCAGGGCAAGGTCCTCGTATCGTCATTACTGGTTGAGATTTCTTTATGATTTTTCTCCTAGCTAGATTCCCCCTGCATTTGTCTCTTCTTTTTTCTCTCTCAATTTATTCATTAAAGTGGGTGGGGAAGTACAGTACAGCATAGGGAATGCAGTCAGTAATGCTGTAATAACTACGTGTGGTATCAAGTGGGTACTAGACCTATTGGTAGGATCACCGTATAAGTTATATAAATGCCTAACCACTATACTGTACACCTGAAACTAATGTAATATTGAATGGCAACTGTAATTGAAAAATAAAAAGTAATTTAAAAAAGAAAGAAAAGAGCCTGGCTGGTGTAGCTCAGTGGATTGAGCTCGGGCTTGCTAACCAAGGGTTTGCCGGTTTGATTCCCAGTCAGGGCACATGCCTGGGTTGCAGGCCAGGTTCTCAGTGGGGGACACATCGGAAGCAACCGCACATTGATGTTCCTCTCCCTCTTTCTCTCTAAAAATAAATAAAATATAAAAAAAAATTAAAAAAAAAAGAAAGTGGGTCGTAGAGTTTCTGACAATGTAGATTTTGTTGACTGCATCCCCATGGATTGTTAATATGTTTCTGTGTTTCTGGTATATTGGTTATGGGGTCTTGGGGCTCATGGGTATTTTAGTGATATATTGGGAAAGGTTATTTCAGGACCTGGAAGCAAGTTCAATGTCTCACTCCAGATGGAAATCCTCTTTATAATACCCTTATGTGAGTGCTACCCGGACTTAGCTTGAACTCCTGTAGAGGTGGAGAATTCCCTTCTTTATACAAAAGCCCACTTTAGTTTATAGATTTCTAGAAGATCAAGCTTTAGAGTCAAATGAGTTATTGTGCTTAAGTACTATGATCTTAATTTCACAAATGAGGAAACTGAGGTGTGGGAAGGTTAAGTTGCCAGGTGTCACACAGCTGGTCAGTGGTGGAGCTAGGATTTGAACTTGGTCAGATTCTGTAGTCTAGTTATATTATGCTTTTTTGACTTTCTGTCAGATGTCCCTTTTTCTACTCTGGCTGCTGAAGCTCATTCAACTTTAACATAGCATTTGATTTTTACCAAATAGGTTTGATCCTATTGGAGTATTCCAATTAAATTTCATTGGAGTATTAACCCTAGCACTGGTGGTGGTGTTGAAACATCATTGAGCATACTTACTTTTATTAATTTATTGTCCCATTTGCATCTTGCCCAGAAGCTTAGTAGGGAAACTTAACTGACTTAGAAGGTCAGCTCTATTAAGACAGGGAGTTCTGTTTATTAGTATTTCCTTGTACCTGAAGCAGTGCTGAGTGCATATCAACAGTTCAATAAGTACCTGCTGAATGCATGAAAAATGTGTACAGAGCTTTCATTCCACCAACCTAGTAGTCTGTTTTTTCCCCAGTAATACAGTTTTTTTGTTTTGTTTTATAAAATAGCTAACCATTTATACTCAAAAAATTATAAAGGAATTTAGTACCAAAGGGGCTGTTGAACACAAGATCGTGAGGTTGGGATTCTAAATTTTATCAGTCTCAAGACTGTTTCAGTATTTTGTTTTGATTTACAATAGCTACATAATGTTAATTTACACACTGATGCACTTGCAGACATTAAAGGTTTTTTTTTTTTTTTTTTTTTTTTAGAGAGAGGGGAAGGGAGGGAGAGAGGGAGAGAAACAGCAATGTATGGTTGCCTCTCACATGGCCCTCACTGGGGACCCGGCCCGCAACCCAGGCATGTGCCCTGACTGGGAATCGAACCAGGACCTTCTGGTTCCCAGCCCGTGCTCAATCCACTGAGCTACACCAGCCAGGGCAAAAGTTGTTTTTTTTTAAACAGTTTATCCTGAAATCTCAGGATATTCTTTCAGTAACTAAACCCAAAGCTTAAAAGTAAGACATTTTTATTTGAAACTGTAACAATATCTAATATCTAACCACACACCTATTCTTAACGGTGAAAGTTGGACCAAACCTGCCCTAATTTACAGCGCACATTTCACCTTGCTACGTAGAGCAGGGCTTCTCCCACTGGGAGCGATGCGCTTTACCTAGGAGACTGTTAGTGATGCAGTCTCAGGTCACACTTCACGTGGGCAGGATCTGAATTTAAACTTAACGAGAGTGCCTTGTGACGTAAGTGCACATTACACTTTGAAAAGCACTGTAAACTTCAGTAACTGTCGGGTGGACCTGGGGTTCTTCATATCCAACAAGCTCCCAGGTGATGCCGTTGCTGCTGGTCCATGAACCACGCATGTAACAGCAGGTGCTACAGGTTTTGTTGCGATGAGAAAGACATCCAGTTACTGGCATTAACTCTCAAGCTGTGACGAGAACACATACCCAGCAGATAGGCCTGAGTGAACTTGACAGTTACTGAGCACAAAGCAGGTATGCTGGGATGGCGTGCTTATTCTCATGTGCATTTTTCAGAAGTATGTTTGTGCAGACCTGGATTTAAAAAATTCTGGAGAACTCCCATCTTTTTATATTTTTGACATAGACATTTAGGTATTACACAAAGAAATGGCAGCAAAAGCAAATAATTCTCAGATCTGCATAAAAATGAATCTCCTGGCCAATGGGTGTGTTTGCATTTCTGGTTTTCAAAATAGTTAAAAACGTATTTCAAAAGTGAAACAAATACCTAGAATTCTGGAATCTCACAGTTAGAAAACCACTGTTAAAGTGAAAAGACTGGGCATTTGTCACTAATATATTATTGACTTTGGGCCCAATGCATGGCCTTTCTGGACTTGTTTTCCTTCCATCAGTAAAATGAAAGGTTCTGACTTAAATAGTCTCTCTCTCAGGACGAATTGTTAACCTCTGTGCATTTATACTTTCTTAGCCAGGGTTTTCCAGCAAAACAGAGTCCATAGAATCCATATGGTGGATCTGTATCTATATCTGTATGAAACTTATTATAAGAAATTGGCTCCCATGACTGTGAAGGCCGAGCAGTCCCACCATCTGTTGTCTGCCCGCTGAGGGACCCAGGAAAGCTAACGGTGTTAATAAATTCCTGAGAACTGGGAGAGCCAGTGTTGCAAAGTCCTCATCCAAGGGCAGGAGAAGACCCGTGTTTCAGCCCAGCAGTCAGGCAGAGAGAGGTAATTCAGCCTGCCTCCGACTTTTTCTCTTTGGGCCTTCAGTGGGGACACCAGTCTGCTTTACTCAGGGCACCAGTTCAAGTGCACAGACACTCTCACTGACACTCCCAGAAATAACGTTTAACCAGCTATCCGGGCATTCTGCGGCCCAGTCAGGTTGACACACAATATTAACCATGACCTATGTTTTGCTCTGCAGCCTGATAGAACTCTATAGTTTCATGAAATCCGATTCCTTGATTACGGGGGCTGGGATGGCGTAGTTTAGAGCCAGGGATTTGAACCAGGGGACAAGGGTGTGCCTGTGAGTGAGAGACAGCCTGCAGTGAGGGTCTTTAAGTGGAGGTGCTGTTGGTGCTTCTGCCACCGTGTAGTCTGAGGGTTAAAGTAGGCCATGCATATAAAGCACGTAGTGTGTACTGTGCAACATACGTTAGCTGCTGTCTCTTTTACAGGTGAGGAAGTGGAGGTGGAGAAGTAAATAATTGGTCTGAGGTTCAGTATTCCATTATTATAGACTTGGGTCTGGAAGCCAGATCTTCTAATTCCCGATACAGCCTTCTCTCAGTTCTTCAGGCTGGCTTCGCTGAAACGCCCACCTTTCAAACTTAAAAAAATTTTCAACAAATTCTTTAAAGTTTTGTCTGGTCAAATAGCTCTCCACTGACCACATTGCTTTCTTTATGTGTCTTTTCTATTTTTCATTAGAATAATTTGTGATTATCTGAGCAGTTTTAATCTTTATGGTTTATTATATTCTATATACTGGGGATATAGATGATCAATTTTTTAGTTTTTTAAAATCTGCTTTTCTAAAGAAAATGATGTGTGTGTAAATTGTGCATGTATGTTCACTCTCACACCTTTTCTGTACAATTTCGAATTCTCGGGTAAGATGGCTACTTTCTCCTACTGCTTCTGTAAGTTCATCTTGTATATTACTTTTTGTTCAGAAAAAATTACAAGCCACCAGCAGTTTTTCTCATTGCTTATTGTCAATAAGGTTGGCCCACGAGTGACTTCAGTTTGACATTGGGCTTTATAAATGTAATGCTATGTGCACTTTGATTTTAGTTCTTAATTTTAACTTTTTAAAATCTTTTTTTCTCTCGCAGTTGAAAACAATCCTCGAACAGGAAACCTTGGTGCATTAATTAAGGTCTTCCTTTCTAGAACCAAAGAACTAAAACTTTCAGCAGAATGTCAGAAGTAAGTGGGCTGATTAAGTCATGTTCTTTTTATATTTAACAGTGTGAGTATTTTTCATCTATTGGTAGGGATCGATTATGATTATGGTCTTGAAAGCATAAAGGAATTACTCTTATCATTAAGGGGAAAAAGCAGAAGAGAGGTTTTACTTTGCTGTCCAGGTCATTGGGGTGAAATGACAAATTCTGGAATCTGTTTGATTTCAGCATTTTAGATAATCTTTAGGAATGTATTTTTTAAGATTAATAGCGACACATTTATTACTAAAAGGTAATTACTGCCCATTATCACTGTTGGTCATATCCAGTTTAAATAATGACTTAGTTTGAGTACTCTTTCATTCCACATGTATTTTCTTAATTTCTTTCATATTAGTTGAAAGAAGGTTCGGATTAGATATAGTTTTATACTACATGCAATGGGAAGCTAACCTTTGTGCATTCGGGCATTTTTTTTGGCTAGCTCTTATAAAAGATTGTTCATTGCCCAGCTTTCAAACAAATTATGTTGCATCCAATTAAAATTTGTGAGTTCCTGGTTATTAATACAAATAGCAGGTATTGTGCTGTGCTACTGATCCCACATTTAAAATTTTGGTTGTGTATGTGCATATATTCTCTTTATGGTACTATATATTTTTAATTTTGTTAGCTTTCTTTTCTTTGAATTGCCTGTGTGGGGGGCAGCTGTAAAGTTAAGAACAAAGAGCAGTCATGCCTCCAGGAAAATGTGTTTATTAAGTTGACTCTCTGTGTAAAATACACAGAATGAGATACGAGTCCAACTCTAATAGCTATCACTGGGTGATGATCCATGAAAAGATACGGACATTGTTCTGATGTTGCAAACAGAGCGGGCATCTGAGACATCATGAAAAAGTCATGAACTAGAAATAAACTCATTATGCTGACGATTAAATATTGACTCTCGTGTGGCTTTGGTCTTCCCTTTCCAGTCACATCTTTATCTGGCAGACGCACAATGCTCTGTTTATTATTTGCTATTTGCTGAAAGTGTTCATCTGTGAGATGTCAGAGGAGGATTTACTACTTCATTTCACTTATGAAGAAAAATCTCCTGGCGGTTACAGTAAGTATTTATTGCCTTTGAGCAAGTTCTGGGGATGGGGTGTGTAACCCATAAGCACAGAATTTCAGGAATAAAAGTATAATTTTGAAAATCCATGTTTCCCTCTCATAATTTTCATTCTTAAATAAGCTGACACTGCCGCTCTTTCTTCCGCTGTTAGTTTAGAAGAGCCAAAGCTCTCAATGTTTTTTCCTCTTTTTTTAAAAAAAAATAAAGAAGCCAGTAGGATTGAGACTTTTATTTACTTTGACTTCCATTCCTATGGAAAATTAAAACTATCACAAGTATTCCTTTCAGGAAACAGACGTCCGTTTAAATATTATTACTAGGGCAATATCTTATTAAGTAAGACAACCGATCAGAATTGCAGATTTATAAGTATTAAAGGTTACAGTCTCTGAGTCTGGCTGTCTTTGGGGCTGTTGGATCAGAAATAGCATTTTTCAAGGACAGTTTTCTGATGCTGCTGTTTGTCATCTTCTTCTGAAGATACAGGAAAAGGTTACTATTTTCTCCTGATATTGCGGAGATTTTTTTTTTTTTTGCCAGCAGTTAGGAGGGCCTGTAGTTTTCATGATCAGCTGCTTGTGTTTCATGTCTTAGCATTAAAAGCGGAGAATGGGATTATTAACATGTGAAATATTGGGAATACAATGTTTTGCATTTACCCCTAAAGCTATCTCCTCTCTTTCTGAGAGCAAAGGCAGTATTGCCCCGAGTTTCCTGAGTTCATTTAAAAAAACACACCTTTGCCTTACTAGGTTTTCTTCCCTCCTAGAGCCTTAGACACTGATTTTGCATTTAATTTCCTACTCTGACAGTGTTTAACAAGGTAGAGGTTGTAATCGAGTTAGTTCTGCTCATGCTAGGCCTTGTCTTTGTGGGACAAACAGTGCCAGAACACAGTTTGCTCAGGGAGTCGCAGACCTTTCCAGGAAGTTCTAGCAGCAAGAATGGAGTGAATGTTTATCCCCATAGGGCCTAAGAGGATAGCCCAAGCAGCACCTGCAAACTTAACACTTTGTTTGGCATTATGTTTTAAAATTGTGCATATGTTATACGTTCATTTAACACCATCTCATTTATTTTAATATAAAATTGGTTTTTATTACTTATTGAGTGAATTGATGCAATGGAGGATACATTGTATTTTGGGGGGCGGGGCAGGTGTCCTCCTGGGATACTCTCTCTGTACCTGCACTCCCTACTCACAGCCGAGCTTGAGAAGTGTGGTCTGTGAGCATCCTGGGCGGCCTAGTGTGGGCGCAGTGTAAAAATGGCACCTTTTTAACCGTGACCACGTTGTCTAGGTGGTTGTCTCACTGGAGGAGCCACCTGTGAGGTCTGATGATCGGTGATTCTGTCTCTGTACTGACACACTGTCCTCTTGTGCACTTAGCAATCCAGGATTTTGTACATGCTCTCTTAATTTTGTTCTTTTTCTTTACAACTGAGCTTCCTGTTGGTCCACCAGCTTAAGTCCAGTGATTATCTTTTCGAGGTTAAAGACTTGCTGTTCTCGACATACGTAATTCTTTTCATCTTAGCCTTACATGTCGTTAGTTTGAGGCTTCTACTTCTTATCACACAGTGTAAGTCTTTTCTATATTTTCTGCCAGTGTCTTTTTACAAGTTACAAAAGTGAGATGCAATTAAGTGATTGCACAGATACTGTTGAATGGGAAAATATGGAACCTTACGATACAGTAGCTGAAAGCATCCATTTATCAGCTAATAATATGTGAATATCTGAATTAGGTGTGTGAAGGACTACTTAGGGATAGATATGTACAGTCGTACAGGTCGTTTGAAGGTTGAATTGACAGACGTAGAGAACCATCTGCAAACAGTTGAGCAAAGTCAGCTGAGGCATTTTAAGGTTGTTGAGTGAGTACAGCGTGCTGATTACTTGTGTTTATTCTAGTCATGTAATACTTCTCTGACCCAGTGATCTTGGTGGCATATTCAGGGGAGCCATCTTTACGAGGGTGATGTGACTCTCAGTTTGTAATCGAGGTTTGTGAGGATTTCATATGTGAACATTTTCCCATAGGCTATGTATGCTGTGGTAGCAGAGCGTTTGCCAGGGAGAACTTGTATCATTATGCACAGAAAGCTCTTCCCACTATTCCGCGTCTTTGAGAAGAGTTGCTGGGGAAAAAGCCCGTCCTCGGCAAAACTAGGAAGTGCCTCAGGATTGTTTCCACTTTCCTTTGGCCTTCAATGCGACTTTTCCTTTCGTCTCTCTTGGGATTATGCCCCATTCTTGCCAAGGCAAAAACTGATATTTTTTTTTACATTTTGTATCTCATACCGGGGATGGGGCAAAAGTAGGTTTACAGCTGTTCATATGGAAAACAATACAATAATTAATAAGTCATTATACAAGGATAAACTCTGTTTTGTGTGCTCACAACTGGAAACCTCCTTTTGCTCTACCCTGTACAATATTTTAAGTCCTCAGGGGACCAAACCTGCTGTTGATTTCTGCAGACACTTATGGTGGCCTGTTTCCTGATGTATTTGATGATGCTGAGTGTGAGCTTTTGTTTCATCTGAGTATGAGGCCCCAGATAAGGGACGAGGCCACTTCATCCTCATTCAGCAGTTCTTGGCTTAATGTGGCATCTCAGGGTCAGCTTCTCTCCATGCCACCGGCTGAAGGCTTGGTCTCCCCATCTTGGATTCATGCTGGCATTCTTCCTCAGGGTCCCCCCTCCCTTGAAGTCTGCATACTGCTCAATGTTTTTCTCTGGGTGCAAGCCAAGGTTTGTTCACTGGTGGTTCTTTTTGGTTATGGTGCTGGGCCCTTGGAGATTTCTTTTACTTTCTGGAAGCCCATCAACTAAAAAGTGTATTTTAGCCAAGAACTAGCTGTTTTGTACAGGAGGGACCTTTGGAGTCACAATGCCACTATACTGCCAGTGGAAGGCAATTACAGCTTCTTTACAAATGTTTTTTAATTTTTTAAATGAGGGAAGAAGCCTGTGGAGTTTGAGTGAAGACAGAAGTGACAAAAGGGGGAGAAATAAGTCGAAAGGAAGGTCCAGAGAGGAGGCATGTGGATCGGGAGCACAGGGAGGGAGAATAGCTTTGCTTTGCAAGAGCATACTGCCTGTGCTCCTGGGTGGGCAGCTGTGGGGTGCAGAGGGGAAGGCGGAGGCAGGGCATCTGGCAGGAGTTGTGGGAGCAAGGCACACGGGCCCAAGGAACATAGTAACCTGGTAGCACAGCTTTGTGCAGAGAAGAGAGACTAGGGACTTGTCAAGTCCAGGTAAAAGGCTTGCTTAACTATATTTCCTTGGCGTAAAATAGTTCAATATAAATTTATTTTAAAAATATTTTGTGGTGCTCTCTCTCAAGCATAGTGGGTTCAACGTACCTGATTATCTTTGCTTTCTCCTGAAACCCCAATAAAATAGTCAGTAAGGGACTAATGAAAGTTTTGAATTTATTACGAGGTTAAAGAGGAAGAAGGGGAATACTGTTAACAACATTTTGCAAGTTGGAAACTTGACTAATGATGAACTTAACTGATCAGTGAAAGCTGAAAGCTAAATGCCAGAAAAAAGCCAATTCTTTCCTCAGAACCCTGGAAAGGCCTAGGCGCTGGAAGTAGTGGGTGTGTCCAGAGGCAGACAACTGGGAGGACTGATTGAAAGAAGGAGTTAGATGCCACGGTCATGACCGCCCCTCCCAGTCTGATACTGGAATCTGTATGCCCTCCCTAGAGGGCTTTTCTGCCCCAGCACTTTGGACACAGAGAAGGTCATGGCACACTGAGAAACAGGCTTAGGCACAAAGGCTACAAACGAAGAGTGAGACGTCTTGTCTTGGCTTCTAGACTCCAGGCCGCAGAGTTTTACCCGCCCCACTCCCTTTCCCTCCAGAAAGATAGCAGATGCTCTTCTGGAGAAAATGAATCAAAAGCAAGGAAGATTTGTTGGTAATAGCCAATCTGACAGGTATGAGGTGATACCTCATTGTGGTTTTCATCTGCATTTCTCTGGCGATTAGTGACATTGAGCATCTTTTCATGTGTCTGTTCGCTTTCAGTATGTCCTCTTTGGAGAAGCGTCTATTCAGAAACCCAAAACACTAATTCAAAGGAATATGTGCGCCCTTATATTCATTGCAGCATTATTTACAAAAGCCATGCTGTGGAAGCAGCCCAAGTGCCCATCAATAGATGAGTGGATAAAAAAAGCTGTGGTACATATATACACTGGAATATTACTTGGCCATAAAAAGAATGAAATCTTAACATTTGTGATAGCATGGATGGACCTAGAGGGTAGTATGCTCAGTGAAATAAGTCAGAGAAAGACAGATACCATATGATTTCACTGATATGTGTAATCTAAAGAACAAACTAAATGAACAGACAAAATTGAGACAGACTCACGGGCACAGAGAGAACTGGTGGTCGCCAGAGGGGAGGGGCACGGGGGAATTGGGTGAAAGAGATGAAGGGATTAAGAAGCATTGGGTTGGCCAAAAAGTCTATTACATTTTCTCCATAAAATAACAGATACATTTTTCATTTTTACCAATAACTTAATTGATTTGGGTATTTTGAGTATGTTAGCTATCTCCTGCTATTGACTTCTGGGGGGTAGAGTTCAGGGGTGCTGCTAAACATCTTCCAATGCATAAGACAGCCCCACAGCAAAGAATTATTTGGTCAGAATGTCAATAGTACCAAGAAACTTCACAAACCACTTTTGACATGTTCGATCAGTTATAGCACCTTCTCCACACACTGCACAAATCTTTTTTTTTGTATTTCAATTGTATTTTACCTTCCTTGAAGTAATAAAGCATAGTACACCAAAAATGTTGTGTATTTTCTTCCATCTTCAATATTAAAATGGCTGCACAAAAATTCACCAATTTTGATTTTTTTTAAATGCACGCTGATAGCTGTCACAATATAATCTAACAAAACTGTTTCGAATGAAGTTAAAGACAGCTGAGCGCTACTAGAGCTATCATACAAAAAAAATGTAATGGACTTTTGGCCAACCTAATACAAATTGGTAGTTACAGATAGTCATGGGGATGTAAAGTACAGCATAGGGAATATAGCCAACAAAATTATAGTAACTATGTGTGGTGTCAGATGAGTACTTGATTTATTGGGGTGATCACTTTGTAAGTTATATAATGTCCAATCACTGGGTTATACACCTGAAACTAATATAATAATTGTATGTCAACTGTAACCGAAAAATTAAAAAATTATTAAAAAAACAAGGAAGAGACTTAGACATTTGGTTGTCCCTCAATAAAATAGCTGGGAACCCTCTAGGGGGACCTACTGTTTGATAGGCTGGACCCATGTGTGTAGGGCTTCCATCAGCGTTTACCTCCCTCTGGCAGGTCAGCGGAGAGCCACGGATCCCAAACAGTTGACAGATTTAGGAGAGATCGAAACAGAAGAAAAAAATTGTATGAGGTAGGAAATTGTGGAAAAATTACTAAGCATCCACAATCATTCCTGTCTTAAAACACAGCCAATTTTCTTAACATTCCCCTCTGACTGAAAACCTTTTGAAGCTCTGGAGTTTCAAAGCTCATGGTGTATCCATTTTACTAACGTGATGGAGGTGAAGATCCTGTGCAGCCAGCTGTGATTTTGCCCATGGCCAGGTGGTTGGCTCGCATGGAGGATTTCACTGCTTTTTTCCTTCCTGGAGCTCGTCCCCAGGGCCTTGGGCAGGCTGTAGTTCAGGGGGTACACCTGAAAGTGTGTGGTGGGGGGGTGAGGGATTTCTTTTTTTTGTTTATTTTTGTCTTAATAGAAAACCTAACAGTTTAATTTCATTAATTATAGATGAGTAATGCCCCCCCAGAACCCCAATAGCTGAAAAATGTGACTGAGAAAAAAGAAAGCATGGACTTAGTTCCTTTAGAATATTTAACATAAGCCCTGGCTGGTGTAGCTCAGTGGATTGAGCACGGGCTGTGAACCAAAGGGCCACTGGTTCGATTCCCAGTTAGGGCACGTGCCTGGGTTGCAGGCCAGGTCCCCAGTGGAGACCAAGTGAGAGGCAACCACACATTGACGTTTCCCTCTCTTTTGCCCTCCCTTCCCCTTGCTAAAAATAAATAAATAAAATCTTTAAAAAAAAATTTTAAAAAGAGTATTTAATATATCAGACTGCAGTCTGTCTTTGCAGAAAAATTAACGTGCTTCTAGGAGCTTCTGAATTGTTCTTTTGTCATGTAACCAGTGATCTCTCTCTTCTGTCCTTTTCTTTTATCAGTGGAATAAAATCAGTTCAATTTACTAGTAGGCACTTTTTATAATGAAATGTGGTAGACTGTATTATCCTTGAGGATAATTAGAAACATTTCCGTTCGACCACCATTATAGCAAGCAACCAGAATTACTGCAGATTTTATTGGAATTGTGTGGGGCACAGGCTTATAAATATTGTAATGCATTAAAATATAGATCAATATTTTTAGAAAAGAGGGAATCCATTTGCTTTTCCTTAATTTATGATTAATGCATAGAGGTATATTTGAATTTGCTAATTAGAAGTTTAAATATGATTTTTAATGTAGAATAGTAAGTCCAATATTAGCTCCACAAGTAAAACCGACAGTAACATAGATTCCACTATGGATTTCTGAATATATTTGTAGCAAATGTAACCTAGCTATGTGTCTTCCATTTTAAAGAAATCATTTTTGCTCCAAATTTTTTGGGTATACTATTAGCTTGTTTTGGGAGTATAGCTTTGTTATTTTTTGATGGAGTTTTTAGTACTGGTATTTGGCACAGTGTGATATTGGGCAGCACCGAGAAGCTGACAGCTTGACCTAATTAATGTAAAGAAAACAAAGATTAGTTCTCTGTTAATATATTTTTTTAATAACCACATGCAACCGGATTTAAGTGACCCTAATGTTTCTTTTTTTCTGGGTACTTTGTTTTCTATCCGTGCTGTTTTTTCCCCTTCTTCAAGTGAGTGTTTTCTTTTTAAATCTTTTCTCCCTCTCTTCCCCTCCCCCTCTGATGGGAGACATTTGATTATGATACTGCCCTGCTATTCTCTGGTCCTTGCCCTAAGGCCAAAATGAGAGCATGGTATCTTAGCATTTGGCACTGAATGGGTGCTGAGCAGAATGAATAGGGATCGAAGCTTAGTTTCAGGTGTAGATTATTAGAACTGTAAGGGACTGTGGATACCATTGGTCTTTCTTTGCTTCTTCCTCTGGTGATGCTCATAGAGATCAAAGCAGGGTTAGGCCTTAGAGTGAGAGAACCGTAGGAATAGGGCTGGGATTTCAGTGACCTTGTGATGCATAATAATCAAAATAATAGTTTATATTTATTCATTGTTTGAAATTACTTCTGAATTGGATAGTGAATGTATAATATATCACCTCGATGTATAAACTAATATGTGGTATTTCAAATTTCTCCTCAATGTAGCTCATAGTACTCACTTACTAGGGGTTTGTATTTAGGGTCTTCAGTGAAACATGGTTGGTCGGCTGGATTTTCCCCCAACTTTGTATAGAAGCAGGTTTTTAAAAATAATTCATTCGTTTTTTCTTTTTCTTCCTTCGGGAGTCTGTATTTGGGTTCAGTCTGGGCTCTGCTGCTCATTGTAAGTGAACTAATCTCTCTGGGCCTGGATTCTTCATCTGTAAAATGATGATAGTCGTACCTACTCTTTGAAAGCTATTGTCAGGATTAACGCAGGATAAAGAGGATGAGGTAGCACAGTGCATCCCCAGGGGTGGAGTTCTCAGTGAATGTTAGCTATTAACACTATCTCCAGGAGCTGAGGTTTAAAATACTAAAGTGTTTGACTGGAGCTATGCAGTCAATTTAAATTTTTTTGAGATAAAACTGGGTTGTAAACTTCGCAATACAGTAAACATACTGAATTTTTGCAAGGTCCTGTGCTCCAACTCAGTTTGCTGTGTCATTCAAATTTCAAGGACCTTTAATATCACCCTTCTTGTGAGAAATGTATGGGTGTTTTATTGTAATTGTTGGCAGATCACATTATATTTACTTGTTTTTATTGGAACTAAGAAAGATATTTATCTTCATACGAAAGCTGAACGATATAAACAGTGCTTGGAAAATAACGTAGTATGAGTGATTTGCTTAATGTCAAACCTGGTAAGCAGTCAGATCTTGTCACTCTTCACTTGGTATGCAATTATTTGCTTGTAGATTAGCCCAGAAACAAGCATATGGTATTCTGCAGGATTTGTTTTTGTTTTTTAAAGTAAATGGAAGTTGTCAGAATTTTCAGCTGGAAGTTATTTTTTCTTGTCTTTTATTTTTCTAGAGTTTTTACCTTGATGTGTTACATTTTTACTTGTAATAAATATATATATATATATATTTTTTATCATTTTCATTATTGTGTTAAATTGATAACAAAGTTGTGAATGTACTCCTTAATTGACCCAGCTATAAACTTGGCCGAAGTCATGATTTGGATGGCATATAAAATTGAATAGAGAATTCGTGTCACCTTTTTAAAATATATATATATTTCATTGGTTATGCTACTACAGTGGTCCCAATTTTTTCCCCTTTGCGCCCTCTGCCCAGTACTCCCCTTCTCTCCAGTAATTGCCCCCTTAATTCATGTCCATGGGTCGGGGATATAAGTCCTTTAGCTTTGCATTTCCTATACTGTTCTTGACATCCCCCTGTCTATTTTGTACCTACCAATTATGCTTCTTAATCCCTGCACCTTTCCCCCCATTCTCTCTGTTCCCCTTCCCAGCTGATAACGCTCCAAAAGATCTCCATTATCTATGATTCTGTTCCTGTTCTGGTTGTTTGCTTAGTTTGTTTTTTTAGATTCAGTTGTTGATAGTTGTAAATTTGTTGCCTTCTTAATGTTCATAGTTTTGATTTTCTTTTTGTTAAATAAGTCCCTTTAACATTTCATATGATAATGGCTTGGTGATGATGAACTCCTTCAGCTTTACCTTGTCTAGGAAGCACTTTATCTTTCCTTCCATTCTAAATGATAGCTTTGCTGGGTAGAGTAATGTAGGTTGTAGTCCTTGCTTTTCATCACTTTGAATACTTCTTGCCAGTCCCTTCTTGCCTGCAGAGTTTCTTTTGAGAAATCAGCTGATAGTCTTATGGGAACTCCTTCACAAGTAAATCTCTTCTTTTCTCCTGCTGCTTTTAAGATTATCTCCTTATCTTTCATTTTTGTCATTTTAATTATGATGTGCCTGGGTGTGGTCCTCTTTGGTTCCAACTTGTTTGGGACTCTCTGCACTTTCTGGACATGTATGTCTGTTTCCATCACCAAATTAGAGTAGTTTTCTTTCCTTATGTTTTCAAGTAAGTTTTCAATTTCTTGCTCTTCATCTTCTTCTGGCACCCCTATAATTCAGATGTCAGTACGTTTAAATTTGTCCCAGAGGTTGCTAAGCCTATCCTTGTTTTTTTAAATTTTTTTTCTTCCTGTATTTCTGATCAAATGCTTTTTCCTTCCTTGTGTTCTAAATTATTGATTTGACTCTTGGCTTCCTCCTCTCCTCTGTTGGTTCCTTGTAGATTTTTCTTTATTTCACTTAGTGTAACCTTCATTTCTTTCCTTATGTTTTTACCGTATTCAGTGAGTTCTTTGAGCATCCTGATCAGCAGTGTTTTGAACTCTGTCTGATAGATTGGTTAACTTCATTTTGTTTAGTACTTTTTCTGGGGTTTTGTTCTGTTCTTTCATTTGGACCATATTTCTTTGTCTCCTCAATTCGGCAGCCTCCCTGTGTTTGTTTCTGTGCATTAGGTAGGGCTCCTTTGACTCCCTGTCTTAGAAAAGGCACCTGTAAATTGTGTGGGGCGGAGTCTTAGGCACTCGCCAGGGCATTCCAGGCAGAGAGAAGGCATAAAGTGGCAGGTAGCAGGTAGGTTGTTATCACTGGAACCTGAGTTGTGAAGGAATAATGGTGCGAGATAAAGGTAGGAAGGGATGCAGGGCCCGTGTCTTGAAGGGTCTGGCATGCTGCACTTTGGAGCTTGGAGTGTTTTCTGGTCCATGGTAGCATTCAGCTTAAAGCAACTGAAAAGGTCTAAGCCAGGGCCTGCAAGGATGGAGTTTAGTTAGGTCCCTCTGATGACAATCTTGAGTTTGGATTGGAGAGAAGTAATCGTGGAAGGAATGCTAGTAGGAAGGTTCAAAAGTGAGTTTTAATTTAGTAAATTTGTTTAACTGAACTGAGATCATGAAATAATGAATGAAGGCGTGACAGGGAATGAAGAAAAGCGGAAACACAGAGAGGAGACTGTAAGTGAGAGGACCCCGAGGTAAGTAACAATAGTCCATGTTGGGGGTTTGGGTTAACTGATGTGACACTGGAAAGGAGACGAAAGAACAAATAAGTGGATTTGAAGTGTTGGGTCAGTTGAGCTCAGTTTTGAACATGTTGAGCTTTGAGTACTGGTGATGCATTACGTGGAGATGGCCAGCAGACAATTTGGATATGAGGACATGAAGTTCAGTGGAGAGACCAAGAGGAAAACTGTGGATTGAGGAATCACCAGCATACAAGGGATGATTGATAAAGGAGGTTCTAGGGAGTGAGATGAGGGGGGAAGAAAGCCAATGGCGGAACTCTGGGGAACATACCGACAGTTGAGGGGTGTTCTAAGGAAGTGGATAATGGGAATGAATAGAAAGAGGCAGGGGTCAGAAATAAGGTGTCATAGGAACTGAGCGGGGAGAGAATTTTATGGAGTAGGTGTGTCAGTTTTGTCCAAGGCCAGAAATCACTAAGAGCAGTTCGGGACACAGGAGCATTTGCATTGGGATGATAATTTGCAGCCTACCTTTGCCATTTGTTCTATGACTTGGAAATCTGTTTTACCTTCAGCTTTTTGTCTGTAAAGAGGTGTTTGGCTTCTTACACAGTTTCAGTCTGTGATCTGTGGAGTTCCCACAGGTTCAGAAAAGGTTCTTTGAGGTCTGTCAAGAAGATCAAGGTCAGTTATTTATAAGGGGGAGGAAATACAGATACTCTACTCCTGATTCAAACAAACCAGCTAGGACAGCTTAATTTTTTAAATGTATTTTATATATTTGACTTTAGTATAAGATTTTATTTAAAAAACATAGTTTAGTATAAGAAGTTTGAAAACTACTGGCCTACAGAAGTCATAAGATTCATTCAAGCATTAAAAACTATATAATTGATAGCTGATGTTCAAAATTCCTCTACTGGATAAAAGTCATAATAGATGCAAACTTGCTCATGATTTGGATTTTACTCAGAGGTCAATATTAATGTCTGAGTTTCTGTGATAATGACTATTCTTACTCTCATTAGGAATAAAAACTGAACTTTTAAACAATTCCATTCTGTTTTGTACTTAGTTAACAAACTTTTTATGTGTCTTGCCAGGTTCTGACTCAGAAGATCTTTTGGAAGAGTTAGTCTGCTGTTTGATGCAGTTAATCACTGATATTCCACTCTTGTAAGTTATGGCCACGCCAGGGTTTGTTCTGTCTTCTCTGTGTATGGAAGGTGCCAGCTGATCATGTTGAAGAGTTTGGGGTCCTGGGATGGTACTTTTATGTCTGCCTTTTAAGGGTTGTACATTCATGGAGTTCTTTTCTCTTTCTTGCCTAATAATATTTAAACTGACTATCCATCATCAAAACAAGAATTTTGAGTTTTGAGAGGAAAATAATCAAACTCTTAGCAACACTAAGCATGTGGTAGGCACAGAATTGGATTAATCTCCATAATAGGAGATCTTACAGATCTCTGTATACATGGGTTTAAGAGAGAAACAGTTGAGACTAATTTATATGCAGTTGTTCACCCATTATTTGCTCTTCCCTCCTTTTTTACTTCCTGGTTTTATTTTTGGCCATTTTTGGAGAGGTCGGATTTTCATGTCCATCTTTTCTTGAAGCTGGATGTGGTCACTGAGATGCAGGGGAAGTTCTCTGATGAAAGGGTGAGTGAAGCTCTTTGAGGGAACCTGCCTCAACTGGGAGGCCTACCTTTCTCTTCTTGACAGCCCCCCCTTTCCTGCCGTCCAGAATGTGGGCATAGTCCTCGAGTTCCCTGGCCATCTTGGCACCGGGCACCAAGATGCACAGAGAACTCTTTGATGCCATTGAGCAGCTGACCCAAGTCATCAACTACTGCTCCAGGCCCCCTTTCACCCCCTGGACTTCTCGTGTGAGAAAAATAGACCCTTATTTGTTTCCTGGGCTGGATTTCTGTCACGGCAACTGAACGCAGTTCCAGCCTGATTCAAAATATTTGTTTTTTTGAAACAGTTACTGTCAACCTTTTTTTGAATTGTGTCTCCAAGGAGCCCTTTTAGACATTTTTTTCCTTAATTGCTTCTCTCCCTTGGAGGGCCACAAATCATTATAATATCTGTGATGTTTTTCACCTCAAAGAACTAATTTTTATTCTCTGGGTGGGGTGAAGAGATGATACCCTTCGTGCTGAGATTGCGTATTCCAGAGAAATGATTTTTAAAATAAAGAAGTAGATTTTAAGACTTACCAGCATAAAATCTCAGTCTTCATGGGGATGTCGATGGAAGTGTGCTACTTGCTGATAGTCCGAAGAGGAAAGACGGTGTTTGTGAAAAGCGTGTGTCTGGCCTCTGTCGTGCCTGAGTGTGGCGTCCAGAATCACAGTGCAGATTTAGGAAGGGGGACCACCGAGCCCTACGGTGACCTGACCTAGTGACGTGCACGTTGAACTCTGTGACAGACTTAGCCACTAGCATGCCTGACGGTCCTTTTCTCACCTTCCTTTCCAGCAGATCTCCAGTTGCCTGGCGGCCCAGGCTGGGTTTTAGGCACCTTGGGAACTGAATGTGCCCGAAATGTGGCCCCATGAGAGTTTGGGCCACTTACATGTGAGCAGAAGTCATGGGCTCGCAGAGCACGTACCTTCGGCTGTTTGCTCTTCAGGGTCTCCTCTTCCTCCCTGGAATGTGGAGGCAGCATTTAGGCCATCTTAAAAATAGGATGGTGACCAGCACGTGCAAAGGACAGTGCCCCGGGAGCATGGGGCATCGATGATATTATGGAACGATTACCCCAGTCGCTTGTCTTTGGGTTTCTGATTACGTGAAAAAAATAAACCCTTGTTTTGCTGGAGCCTCTGTGGTTGGGCTTCTGTTCCATGCGATCAAATGTGGGAGGGGAGCACACGCTGTCTGCTGTTTACTCGTCACAGTGTGCGATGCTTCGTGTGCTCCAGACTCAATTTTTAAAGTAGTACCACCTCTGTTACATTATGTTCTTATAAGGACCAGCGGTATCTTCTAAATGAATACATTTCTTTCCTTTGTTGATAAAACATCTTGAAGTTAAGGGGGATGGAAATAGTAAATCCTTTCAGCTAGTAAATAAGCCATGAGTGCAGTGACTAGACCAGCCATTTAAATACTCTTGGGGAGCAAGCAGACAGTGTTAATATATCAGACATGTCAGTGTTTTAATGTGTTTATACTTTTTAAATGAACTGAAAATGCACAGGCAACCAGATGTCTTGTGTTATGTACACTCAGCTTTAACCAGCTGCTGAAACAATTTCTCATGATTTAATATTCTTGGAACTCCATCCTCCAAGAAGGTTTGTCTTGGTAACTGTTTCCATGTGAAACCAAACTACTCCTTTAATGTTTCATCTACTGTAACTGCAGCGCAGTGTTGCGGATCAGCTTGTAATTTAAGGAGGAATGTTAACACACGGAAACTGGGATGTTCTCACCTGAGCATCGTCAGTCTTGCTGCAAGTTCTCACATTAACGCTGGCGTGCCAGTGCTGCACTGGTGCGCGGACAGCAGCGGGAATCCCATTCCAGTGGCCACCGAGGGTGATGCCAAGCTGACTGCCACATTTCCTATGAGACTGTGAAACCACTCTTTTAACATTGAAAGCAAGTCATTACCAAGAACGTAGGTAGAGATTTAGAGATGTATAAAGTGAGTTTTAAATGATACTTAATTATTATTATTATTTTTAATATTTTACTCATTTATTTTTAGAGAGGGGAAGGGAGGGAGAAAGAGAGGGGGAGAAACATCAATGTGTGGTTGCCTCATGTGAGCCCCCTGCTGGGGACCTGGCCTGCAACCCAGGCATGTGCCCTGACTGGGAATCGAACTGTCGACCCTTTGGTCTGCAGGCCGGCGCTCAATCCACTGAGCCACACCAGCCAGGGCTAAATGATACTTTATTATTAAGAGAACAAGATCACTGCGGTAGTGTAGATAAACTCCCAGAATTTGAAGGAATTATTTGTGATGAAAACTGACTTTTAAGTAGTCAATATGGCTTTTCAGTTTGGATTTCTTAATAAAATACTAATTCTCTGAGATGTTAATCTTCAAAGTCAGATTAAAATTGCACATCTTACAGAATTCTTTCCTTAACTCCTCTCAGCATTTATATATTTAAAGATTAAGTCATGTATGTGCTCATGATTTGACATTTTTCAGTGTATATTGGGTTGATCCCACTAGAATTGAAATGTCTTTCAAAATTAAAGCCTTATCTTTAATTATTATACCTGCTCGATCTCAAGGAAGTGAACGCAAAAGGAATAAAGAAAGATACAGATATTTTTCTCAAGACACTAATAGGAGAATAGAAAAAACATGGTTGGCAGGATGGAGTCGAAAGCAGAACACGCAGAATCTACAGCAGTGCATCAGTTCTCAGTGTTGCTGTGGTGGCTGAGCTGGGACCTAGGGGTGGAGTTTGGGGGGGCCAGCCTCAGAGGCAGTTGGATTGTGTGGACCCCACACTTATATGTTGCAGGGGCGCCCAACCTTTTGGTGTCTCTGGGCCACACTGGAAGAAGAGTTGTGTTGGGCTACACATTAAGTACACAAACACTAACGAAAACTGATGAGCAAAAAAAAAAGATTTTATTATTATTATTTTTAAAGATTTTATTTACTTATTTTTAGAGAGAAGGGAAGGGAGGGAGAAAGAGAGGGAGAGAAACATCAATGTGTGGTTGCCTCTCAAATGGCCCCCACTGGGGACCTGGCCTGCAACCCAGGCATGTGCCCTGACTGGGAATTGAACCAGCGACCCTTTAGTTCCCAGCCTACACTCAATCCACTGAGCTACACCAGCCAGGGCGAAAAAAAAGGTTTTAAGTAAATTTATGATTTGTGTTGGGCTGCATTCATAGCCATCCTGGGCCGGGCAGCCCCTGTCTTGGAGACTGCTTGTAATATTTTCTAATTATGAAGTAGAGGTTATTTTGAGGACTAGAAATGAATATTTTTCCTTTTATGTCTTTTTATCTGTTATCGTTGCTGTAGTTGTTTCAGAGCTGCCATTGTTAGCTGTAAATGCTGGTGCCGTGGTCAAGAACGGTCCTGCTCCTTTTCCCTAGCGTCGCCACTCTGGGCAGGGGGGCCTCTCCGTTGGTCCCGGGCGAAACACACAGCCTGTTCCTTGGGGCCTATCCATGACTCTGTGTGTGCTCCTTCATCAGCCTGCGAACTCTCAGCACTAGGACTGCCTAATTCCCAGCCTGGGCCTGATGCGCAGATTTCTAAGTCATAGTTTAATCTTAAAACCTTACCTAGTTTTAAAAATAAGTACTAGGAAAGGTGAGATATTCGTAACCGGTTGCCTTCACGGCCTTTCAGGGGGAGGGTGGTGTGTGTGTGTGTCTTGTGGTGGGACTTTGTCTCCTTCTCGAGTACACGGGGTTGTCTGTTCACCCTGTCCACCCACGCCACTCACTCGTTCTGTTTTGGCCATGCTGGTGTCCTTGCTAATTCGGAACCTCCAGTCCACTCCTGTCCCCAAGGCCTTTGCCCTTTCTTCTTCTTTTCCCCTGAATATCTCCCCTCAGATACCTGCATGGCTCATGTTCTCACCTTTTTCAAGCTTCTTTCTGCTCAAACGTCTGCATCTTAGGGACAGCTGCTCTGCCTGCCCCAAAATAGCACCTCTCTCACTCTCTGTCCTTCCATCATGCTTTAATTTCTGTCGGAATATTCATCACTGCTTTTCATATTGTCTATTTGTATTTCTCAAAATTAGAATGTGAGCTCCATGCAAACGATTCCTCTGTGCCAGCGTTTGTTTTGCTCATGGCTGTAGCAGTAGAACTCAGATTAGCCTGACTCCCAGAAAACCGTTGGATCAGTGAATCAGCGGGGGCACAACCCACCCAGTGCGCTTAAAGCCTTCTGTTTGTTTCCAGCATCCTGTCTGTACGGAAACACGACATTGTCCAAGGCGTGTTCCATTGCAAATGTCCGGGCTCCAAGCCCTTTGCAGCTGGTGCATTGCGTCACAAAAAGTCAATGTCTTATAGACATTAGTAGTAGAAAGGGGCTCCTGGAAAACAAAACCCTTGAGAAATAACATCTAACAACCTTTAAGGAAATGGTAGATTAATTAGTTATAAATGTTGATTAGTGTGGAGTCATTTAGGGACAATCAGTTTATGTCTCAGAAGTCCCCAGATTATCCCTTCACAGTATAATAATTTCTTTTTCATTGAGTTCATTCTCAAAACATGTATTGTGAATATACTGTGTGTCTGAACTAGGCCCTGAGCAAAGAAAAGAGTGACCTTTGAAGAGCTTAGGGATGGATAAATGGATACGGAGCCCAAGAAGAGGAACAGGTGACGAATGCTGCTGTCACTTCGAGCTGTAGTGCTTAGCCGTGGCTAGGTCATTGAAAGGCAGAAAGGAGCCAGGCAGGGCCCACTTGGGCATGTGAATATTGAGAATGCAGTGCATTAGTTTGGTTAGGGCAGAGGGCTTATGGGAAATTGGGGGTGGAGAAGCTATGTTGTTTGATGGAGTAAAGACTTGAATGTTAGCAGGAGTAAAGGTTTGATTATGTTTAGGGGTCCTTATGTATTAGGATACAAAAGAACAGTATGTGTTTTTAAAGCTATTTCTCTAAAATCCATTTTGGAAGTATTTGGGGAGGAATAAAAATCATTAGGAATCTTTATAAAATTCATTTTATCCACAGGATTTTTGAAATGTAATAAAATGATATCAAATGGCCCTGGCTGGTACAGCTCAGTGGATTGAGCATGGGCTGGGAACCAAAGGGTCCCAGTTCGATTCCCAGTCAGGGCACATGCCTGGGTTGCAGGCCAGGTCCCCAGTGAGGGCCATGTGAGGAGTAACCATACATTGCTGTTTCTCTCCCTCTCTTTCTCCCTCCCTTCCCCTCTCTCTAAAAATAAATAAAAAAAATATTAAAAAAAATGATATCAAATGCACATTGATGTAACACTCTTAGACTAATGCTATTGGCTTAGTGGTCATACTGTGGAAAATTTGAATGTTGAAAATTTTTGGTGCTAACAGTGAGTACATGGTTCAAGAACCTGAAGAGCCATAAACGGTTTCCTTCTGAAGTCTGCCAGTTGCCGTAGAGAGTGAAGGACGTGGAGAGATCCATGGCTGGCAGTGAAGGGCCTGGCTGTTGGGAGGATCCTTTCTGCAGCCCTGCATGATGATGCCCAAACACTTTTCCCAATGCAGTCTTCCTTGGGTGGGTGTGGCTAGAAGGAAGTCAGCATTTAAGTTTGAGGTGCCGTCAGGTAAAGATCTAGTCTAGCTTTCTGGTCGAATTAGGCATTTATGGCATTGCAAGCGCTGGATTAAAGATGATAGTGTTTTCAGGTACCATTACAGCTTTTTATGTTAAGTTCACAATAGCTTATTAGCTTAAAAATGGATTTCTGGTGCCTCACAGGGAAAAAAATTACAGTTTAAAATTTTTAATATGTAAACCTTAACCTGGTTTATTGAAGAAATCTGAGCAAAATATGTCCAGCACTGCCCTGGCTGGTGTAGCTCAGTGGATTGAGCGCGGGCTGGGAACCAGACGATCCCGGTTCGATTCCCAGTCAGGGCATATGCCTGGGTTGCGGGCCAGGTCCCCTATGAGGGCCATGTGAGAGGCAACCATACATTGCTGTTTCTCTCCCTCTCTGTCTCCCTCCCTTCTCCTCTCTCTAAAAATAAATAAATAAAATCCTAAAAAAAAAAAATTACATTTAAAAAAAAATATGTCCAGCACTGCAAATGTTTGTTTTGCAAGACATGTGCTCAGATTGTTCATAAATGCTTAACTGGCCATTGCGGAAAAGTGCAGGATGTATTCTGTAGTGCGAAACCACCACTGATTCTGAACCCAGAAGGCAGGGTTGGCGTCAGGGCTCAACCACGGACCCTCAGTGTCCCTCCGGGCCTCCGCTTTCTCACTGTGAAGCTGGGGTTAATAGTTCACAGGTCATCACTTGGAAAGGATGTCGAGTTTGGCGGTTTAATCTTTTAGATAGGGAGACTGAAGTGCATGGTTTGGAGACCAGTTCACATAGCTACTGAGGGAACAGCAAGGCAGGGTGATCGTTCAACACCCTTGGTCCTTCTCTGCGGTAGAGGGACCAGCAGCTGGGAGGGAGCATGCTCTCCTGGGGCGACGTCTGTCCAGCACACTCACCGCTGCTCTGTTGCTCAGGATAGTGCTGAGGATGACAGAAATGTACTTGAAGATGCTTTCGTAAACATTTTTAAAGTGCTTTCTGGTGTGTTATCTTACACACAGTAGGTACTCAAGAAAAACACTGACTTTATTTGCGTCTGAGATATTTTTAGTATTTTAGACTTCTCAGGAAAAAGTCATTAGCAAGTGTAGTGATCACAGGCCATAGGATGTCTGGGATTCGAAAGAACAAGGCTGAGTCATCTGTGTGGGAACTGAGCCCATTTCTGCCACTTCAGGCTGCTTGGAGGAGTTTCTCTGGCTGTTGGGGAGGACCTGGCATTAGGTGTGAAAGATTAGCAGAAGCAGAGTCCCGAGTCCTGGCTGTTATTTTGCATGCATATGCTTGTTTCCTTATAAGTTACAGGCTATTTAGAGTCATATACTCATCGGAGATTTAGAACTAGAATTAAGCTTAAAAAAAAAAACTTATCCTAGCCCTTTTGTTTTATATATGTGATTCAAGTACAGAGGGCAAGCGACTTGCTAAGGTCACTTTTGCAGGATGCCTAGGGTAGCTCAGCCCTGAAAATGCTGACTCTCTCTCTGCCTTCAAAGAATTTTTACTTTTTAAAAAGGAAAGGTAATACAGAATGCTTTGTTAATGTCTTTTACTATTATTAATATGCATATAGCAAAATACGAATGAGGTGGCTTGACATTAAGTGCAAATTTTAATCCTGTCAACAAATGGTTGATTTTTTAAAAATTACTTTATTGTTCTTTAATTACAGTTGTCTGCATTTTCTCCCCTCCCCTCCCTTGCTCCTGCCCTCACAACAAATGGTTGATTTTTTTCTTTTTTTGTGCCACTTGTATACGTTATAAATTAATTCTTTACAAAGTAATTTCTTTTCAGGCATAATCCACATTACATTGCATTTGGATATTTAATACTAGTCATGATACGGACACAGTTATTTTAAATTGTGAATGTAGTTTATCTGAGAAATTTATTTGTTAAATTGTGAATGTGTATTTGAGAAAAAAAATCAAATAATGCAGAAGGCCTATGATGAAAACAACTGTTCTTTGTTCTATTCCTTTTATTCCTTTCTTCCCCAGAGACATTTTTAATTCTTAGCTATTCTGATAATTTATTTAAACCTTTAACCATTACCCTGCCTTTATATTTCTAAATAATATAACACGATTTAAAAAAAAATTAATAGGCTGTGTTTTTCAGAGCAGTTTTAGGTTCACAGAAAACTGAGCACAGAAGTGCAGCGTTCCCACACGTCCCTTGGCCCCACACACGCACAGCCCCGCCGCTGCGGACACCCCGCACCACAGCGGTGCGTTCATTAGAGTGAACGAGCCAATTGGCACGGCATTATCACCCAAAGTCACAGACGAAAGTAGGGTTTGCTCTTCGTGTGCATTCTTTTTTAAATCTTTATTTATTGGTTTTGAAAGAGAGAGCGAGAGAAACTTTGATTTGTTGTTCCATTTATTTATGCATTCATTGATTGGTTCTTGTCTGTGTTCCTGACCGAGGATTGAACCGCAACCTATACCCTCTAACATAACTGAGCCACCCGGCCAGGTCCTCATTGGTTGATTCTTCTGTGTGCCCTGACTTGGGATTGAACTCGCAACCTTGGCGTTTTGGGACTGAGCTACCCGGCCAGGGCCTTGGTGTTGTGCATCCTGTGGCTGTAACAAATGTATGACGATGTGTATCCATCATTACAGTATCATAAAAGTAGTTTCAGTCCCCGGAACAGCCTCTGCGCTCTGCCTGTTCATCCATCCCTTCCACCTGCCCTGACCCCTGCCCACCACTGATCCTTCACTGTCTCCGTAGTTCTGCCTCTTCTAGACTGTCATGTCTTTGGAACCATAGAGTACATAGCCTTCTCAGGTTGGCTTCATTCTCTTAGTAATAAACATATATTTAAGGTTTCCCCATGTTCATGGCTTAACAGTTCATTTCCTTTTAGTCCAGATGATATTCCATTGTCTGGATATACTACATGCCACAAATGCCCTTTATGCATCTATACTCATCATATAAATCTAGAATTGAAATTAAATACATACAATTTTAAAATACAAATACATACAAATTTTAAAATTTGATAAAAATATGGTAAATTTGATAAGAATTGCCTCCTGCAAAGACTAAAGCAATTATAGCCCCACCAAAACCATCTCACAGAGCCTTGCGAATATTGTATATTATAATTTTTTTTATAAGTTAAAAATGGAAATCAGAGTGTGATTTTTATTTGCATTTTCTCATTACAGGCAAGGTTGAACATCTCTTCATATATTTAAAAGACATTTCTAACTTTTCGTGAAGGTTTAGCAATCATTTCTAATTCCTGAGAGCTTTTTTCACTCATTGTTCCTTTTTTATGGATGTAGTGTTTAAGTTGGTATAATTGCATTTTGGACATCCACATAACCTTTTGGTATATTTGCTTTATTATTATGTGTCCATCTTATCAATTTATATTAATTTTTGAGTTTTTAGGATATTTTTAAGAGCTCTTTTTGCTTGTTGAACTTCATTTCAAAAAAAATTTGTGGCTATATTTTACACCTTTCATACATTGTTACTTACGTAGTATTAGTTCTTTGAGAAGCCATGAAAACATGGAATGGGTGTTTGAGTTTATTTCATTCACCTCCTTAATTTTTACAGATGATAACGTTGACAGGTGAGCTGGCAGGTAAAGGTAAAAAGTGACAGTTCTGAGACTAGCATTCATATTTGTTGACTCCTAACTCCAGGCACTTTCTGTTCCACTGTTAAGACTTGTTATAAATGAGGAGCATTGCCGCAGCTTTGATTTTGTTGACTTTTAAAATAGCCATCACTACTGTTGACATTATCTGTAATTTACTGTGCTACTTTTTAACCTTTACTTGTATTTTACTTTTAGACTCTCTATGTTGGCATGACAGTGATATTTTTAAATTTTGGTCTTACTCCTTTGAACTTGCCAGTTGTTTTTGTTAAACTTATGTTCCATTTACAGTACCGTTTGGTT
Organism: Micronycteris hirsuta; assembly: GCA_004026765.1. NCBI lineage: Eukaryota > Metazoa > Chordata > Mammalia > Chiroptera > Phyllostomidae > Micronycteris > Micronycteris hirsuta. The sequence continues at coordinate 38,925 of PVJI01015576.1, forward strand.
TCTTATCCAATAGTAAGTCAGAGGAGGATGTTTTTTTCCTCTGTGTTCGTTGACTTTGCCCTTAGCCAACACTAACACCCGTTTCGCGAGGGCTTTTGTCCGTATCCAAGTGTTCCACTCTGCCCCAGCAGCACGGTGCGAGGTCGTGGCGCCTGTCTTTTTTTTCTTCACATGAAATTAATAACTTGCTCCAACGGTAGTTTGTTCTCGGACATTTTCAGCCAGACGGTGGAAAGTTCTTGGGGTAATATGGCAGCCAAAGCAACACTTCGGCTTTTTAAAGTTGACTTTGTTTTGGTGATTGTGTAATGAAAATCTTCTGAAGATTATACAGGGACATTAAACAAGAAAGATCTGTGAGCTTACAACATTTTTCATCTTTTAAAAACCACCACACTCAGCATGGTAGAATTTTGGTTTCTTTCAAGTATTGGTCTCTCTGGCTCTTTTCCTTGATTATTTGGCACTTGATAGCCCAATTAATATATTTTAAATTTTGTTTTCATGGGAACCTAACATTGCTTTGAATTTTTTTTTTTGAGCATTATAGAAAGTTACAGCAAGAAATGACATCAGACCTAATTTAGCCTAATGTACTAACTTACAAATAAGGAAGCCGAGACCCAGAGATGGGGTTCTGTGGGTCGTGTGCTGGAGACAGCACAGTGAGCTTGCTGGGGAACTTAGGAGCCAGTCCTGGGTGTTCCAGCTTCGGGCCGATGACTTCTGCAGCAGACTGCAGTGTGGCTCAGGTTTTTGTTTGCTCGTATTTCAATATGTCATCAGATTTTAATCAGTAAAAGTTCAATTTTATGACAGTCCTCTGTTTTTACTTCTTGATTAATTTAATTTTCAAACAGATGATGCATTTATATTGTTCAAAAATCCAAACACAAAATTGTTCATGAAATATATGTTGTCAAAGTGAGATTAGGTATTATCCTCAGACCGTCTCTTACGGTAGTTTTTTTCCAGGGAATTTCCCAGTAGAGACAACCAGTTTGAAGCAAACCAGTTTCTCTCACTTGTTTTCTTTATGCCCTCCCTATTTTAAAAATTTAAGTTAAATGTGGACACAGACAACAGTATGGTGATTACCAGAAGGGCAAAGGGAGGTGAGGGGGGGTAGAAGGGGGCAAAGGGTGATGAATGGAGATGGAAGGAGACTTGACTTGGGGTGGGCGGGCACACAATGCAATATACAGATGAGGTAGTACAGAATTGTACATCCGAACCCTGTATAATTTTATTAACCAATGTCACCCCAATAAATTCAAATACATTTTTAAATTAAAAATAATAAAAATAGTCACCTATAATCTTATCTCCCAGGATTGCTGTTTTTTTTAAAAATTTTATTGTATTTTTTTCCATTACTATTTATTCCCCTTAGACCCCTCCCTGGTTTTTGCGTATTAGCATCTGCATGTATATTCATTCATATGGTACATACTATTCTATCTTTGCTCACTATTACATCATGAGGTATATATTTCAATAAAGTGTTTCAAAAGCAGGTGGAATAACTTGTTTTATAAGGCCAGCGTAACCCTGATGCTAAAGCCTAATAATGACATTATATAGAAAGAAAGCAGAAAAATATATTTTTTTAATTATTTTATTGTTGTTCAATTACAGTTGTCTGCATTTACCCTCCCCCCACCCCACCCCAGGCAAACCCACCTCCCTCCCTTGCTTCCCCCCTCCCCCTTGGTTTTGTCCATGTGTCCTTTATAGCAGTTCCTGAATACCCTTGTCCCCCTTCTCCCCTTCCCCCTCCCCTCTGGTTACTGCCAGAATGTT
>PVJI01015577.1:0-40738 GCA_004026765.1 Micronycteris hirsuta
ACATTTCACATCCTTTTATTTTATGTATCCTTTAACTAATATAGTTGATTTTACTACCTGTATCTTGTAACCTTCGTACTAACTTTATAAGTGATTGCTCTAAGTACCTTTACTGTATGTTTGCCTTTACTGGTGAGATTTTTTTCTTTGACATGTTTCTTATTTCTAGTTACGGCATTTTATTTTCATCTTAGAGAATGCCCTTGAATATGTCCCATAAGGCCAGTTTAGTGGCGATGAACTTTAACTTTTGCTTTCCTGGGAAACTGTCCTTCAATTTTGAATGATAACCTTTCTGGGTAGAGTATTCTAGGCTGGAAGTTTTTTCCATTTACCACTTTGAATATGTCATGCCATTGCCTTCTGGCTTGCAAAGTTTCTGCTGAAAAAACCAGTTAATAATCTTATGGGGGTTTCCTTGTACTAGTTGATTTTCCCTTGCTGCTTTTAAGATCTCTTTTTACCTTTAACTTTTGACATTTTAATTATAATGTATTTGGAGACGGATCTCCCTGGGCTCATCTTGTTTGGGACTCTGTGCTTCCTGGACCTGGATGTTTGTTTTCTTTCCCAGATCAGGGAGATTTCTGTTATTATTTATTTCTTCAGATAAGTTTACTGCACCTTTTTCTTTTTCTCTTCTCCTTCTGGGCTGCCTATAATGTGAATATTAGAAGGCTTGATATCTTACAGGTCCCTGAAACTGTCTTCATTTTTAGACATTTTTTCTTTCTATTTTTTTATCTTCACCTGAGGACATTTTTTTTCCATTGCTTTTGGAGAGAGAGAAAGGGGGAGAGAGAGAGAGAGAGAAAAACATCAATGTGAGAGATAAACATTGGCTAGTTCCGTCCTTGGGATATGTGCCCTGAACTGGGATCAAACGTGCAACCTGAGAATGTGCCTATACCAGGAATCATACCTACGAGCTTTTGGTCTATGGGACGATGCTGAAACCAACAGAGCCACACCAGCTAGGGCATACATTTTTTTTTTTTTTTTTAAATTTTGCTGTTCTTTGTGGGTGATTTCTACTACACTTTCTGCTAGGTTGCTGATCCTGTCTTCTGTATCATCTAGTCTGTTACTGATTCCCTCTAATGAAATTTTTTTTTTTTCTTCAGTTTTGTTTTTGAATCATTCAGCCCTATGTATTCTGTTTGGTACTTTCTTATATTTTCTCTTTCTTTTTTGAAGTTCTCACTTCAAAATAGAATATTTTCAGTAGAATATGTTCATCTATTCGCCTGAGTTTGATGAACATGTTATGACCATTACTTAAAACTTTCTATCGGGTAAATTATTTGTCTTTGTTTCATTAATGTTTGTCTCTGGAGTTTTATCTTGTTCCTTTATTAGGAACATATTCTTTTGTTTGCATATTTTGTAAACTCTTTGTGTTTGTTTCTGTGTATTATACAAAACTGTTTTCTTTCCCTGTCTTGAAGGTATGGCCCTCTGTAAGAGATGAACTTCATCATTTAAACTTGCCCTAGTTCTTGGTTATTCTTGAACTCTCTCTCTGGTTGTTTCAGACCTGTAGGTTCCAGCAGTGCAGTGTCCTCTGGCAATTTGAGTCTGGCTCCAGGGGTATCCCCTGTGTGGGCTGCACACTTTCATTGGCTTTAGCAGGTTAGACTGAGAGCATACAATTGCACCTGCAAGGTAGGTGGAGCCTGTAAAAATATCATCTGTTCTTAGATTTTCAGCAGACTTCAGCTATGTGGCAGATGCTTTAAGATTAGCAACTAAGTCTTCTTAATATACGGTCTAGGTTGTTTCCAAATTACTGCTTTTTGTACTGGGTCCCAGTGTGAATGTGTCTATGTGCAGTCCCTTTAAGAGTGGCTCACCTTTAACTGGAACATAATCAACAAAAGAAAAAAAGCAAGCAAAACATAACCAGAGACATTGAAATTAAGAACAATCTAACAATAGCCAGAGGGGAGGGGGGAGGGGACTGTGGGGAGAAGGGTTTTCAGGAACCACTATAAAGGACACATGGACAGAACCAAGGGGGAGGGTGGAAGCAAGGGAGGCAGGTGGGTTTGGATGGGGTGGGGGGGAGGGGAGGGGAAAAATGCAGACAACTGTAATTGAGCAACAATAAAGTAAATAAAAAAGAGTGGAGTCATGGCTCTCTACAGCCCTGTGTTTCTCCTGGACATAAGTGACATTTGTTTTCAAAGCCAGATTTTTTGGTGGCTTGTTCCCGCAGTGCAGGGCCCAAGGGTTGGGGTGCCTGGAGTGTGGTACATATCCCTTGCTCCTCAGGGAAAAGGTTTGTTCGCTATTATTATTAATTCAATTATTATTTTAATCCTCACCCAAGGATATGTTTATTGACCTTAGGGAGAGAGGAAGGGAGAGAGAGAAACATCGATGTTAGAGAGAAATATAGATCTGTTGCTTCCTGTATGCAGCCTGACTGGGGAATCCAATCTGCAGCCTAGGTAGGCACCCTGCCCAGGGATTAAACCCACAATCCTTTGGTGTACCGGATGATGCTCTAACCAATTTAGCCACCCAGCCAGGGCTGCTTATTACTATTTTGTGAGACGCATCTCTTATTGTGACCCTTTTATCCTTTGTTGTATAGCAGCAGGCGTTCAGCTAGTTCTCAGTACCCTCCAGCCACGTACCCCATCCCACCAAGGGATTGTTTTGTATGTAGCTGTTAATTTGTTGTGTTCGGGGATGAGTTGAGTTCAGGATCTTCTTATGCTGCTATCTTAACCCTTCATTTTTTGGTCTATTTTTATTGGCTTATTTTCTTTCTGAGTTGTAAGAGTTTTGTATAGTCTTGATACAAATCCTTTATCATACGTATATTCATAGATATTTTCTTCCAGTCTGTGGCCTGTCTTCTCATTTTGTTAGCAGTGTCTTTTAAAGAGCAGAAGCTTTAAATTTTGATGGAGTCCAGTGTATCAATATTTTACTTTTATGATTTGTGCTTTTGTGGCCTAGCTAAGAAATTTTGCCAAACCAAAAGATGCAAAGATTTTTAATACTTTTTCTTTTTTGAAATTTTATATTTTAGAGTTTACATATATTTTGATCAACTGCTGATTAATTTTTATGTGTGGTGCAAGGTGTGCGTCAAGGTTTGGTTTCTCTCTTTGTATTGAATATATGGTTATTCAGTTTATCCAGCACCATTCACTGGAGGCTATTCTTACCATCCTTTCTTCAGTAAAATTTTCTGGCACCTTTGTCAAAAATCAATCAGCTGTGCATCTGTGAATGTATTTCTGGACTCTCAGTTCGGTTGCATCTGTCTGTGTGTCTTCTTTGGCCAAAACCACATTGTCTTCATTAGTGTAGTTTTATGGTGTGTCTTGAAATTGAGAAGTCTGAAACTTCCAAATTTGTCGTTGTTTTCCAAAATTGTTTTTTGGTATCCTAGCTTCTTTCCATGTAAAATTTTAATCAGCTTGTCTCTGTATGAATAGGCATTATGGGATTTTGATTGGGCAAGCTTTGAAGTTAGAATTTAACTTGAGAGAATTGATATCTTAATATTGTTTTCTAATCAATTAATTAAAGTATGTTTCTTTATTTTGGTTTTTTATTTTTCTCATTGATGTTTTGAAACTTTCACCATTAAACTCTTGCATATATTTTGTTACATTTGTAAATAAGTATTTTTTGCTTTTTGGTTCTGTTGTAAATGGTAATGTTTAAAAAAAATTAATTCCTACTTGCTTACATAGATAATTTAATACTTTTTATTGATTTTGAATCATCACCCTTGTTAAATTCACTTATTAGTTCTAGCAGCTTTTGTGGATTCATTGGAATTTTTTATGTAGGCAATCTTGTCTGCCAGAGACAGTTTTATTGCATTTTTTCCATTGTCTGCCTCATATTATTTTCTCGTCTCAGTGTGCTGGCTAGGACCTTTAGTGTGATGTTGAATAGGATAAGTCAGAGCAGATAACCTTGCCTTGTTTCTCATCTAAGCAAGTAAAGCATGTTGTCTTTTGCTATTAAGTACTAACTTGTAGGTTTTTCATGAATATATATACCCTTTATCAGACTGAAGAAGTTTTCTCTAGCTTCTAGTGTGCTGAGAGTTTTTTTAAATCCTGGTTGAGCCCTGGCTGGTGTAGCTCAGTGGATTGAGCGCGGGCTGGGAACCAAAGTGTCGCCAGTTCAATTCCTAGTCAGGGGACATTCCTGGGTTGCGGGCCAGGTCCTCAGTGGGGAGTCACATGAGAGGCAACCACACATTGATATTTCTCTCTCTTTCTCCCTTCCTTCCGCTCTGTCTAAAATAAATAAATAAAATCTTAAAAAGAAATAAAATAAGAAAAAGTTTAATTAAAAAAAATCCTGGTTGACTATTGTATTGATTTCTTTGATTTTGGAAATTGTAGTTGATTACAGTAGAAAATTGAGAAATAAAGAATCCTATAAAGAAAATAGTTAATCTGTTTCTGATATGAGATAACTCCCCCTAACATTTTTGCTGGCTTTTCTTTAAATCTTTTTTTGGAAAACATTTAAAAAACAAAATGGTAAATATTGTTTATATTTTTCCCTTTTCACTTAGCATCACACAGTGTTTACTACATCATGAAGTTTTCAAGAACTGATAGTTCTTAATTTGTATTTAAGATGGCTAAGTTTTCCCCATTGAAATTAACATTAAATATTTGTGCATAACGGATAGTATTTTAAATAGATTCTTTAAAATATGGTTATATGTAATATATATGTTTTTTTCATATTCTTAATAAATGTTACCTCTTTGTTTCACTTGCTACTCTTATAATTTGTTCTCCAGGCAATTTATTGTGATAAATTTTGTAGAAAAATATGGTAATCAGTATAATTGACCTTTTTGGCATCATATTAAGGTGGAATGCTAGAATTTCAGAAAATTAGAGTTCCTTGGTTATATCTAGTTCAAACCATTTATTTTACAGGTTTAGAGTCTAGAATAATTAAATGACTGTTTTACTCATAAAGCAAAATTTTATCATTAAGCAATTTATTAAATTGATATGGACTGTATTAGTTATTTCTAAAATGTTTACCGAGGTTTATGTCCTCTTATATTTTGTAATTTTAAATGATTTTAGACCTTTCTTGGTCTGTGCCTTCTCTCTTCCCTGTCAGGTACTTAAGAAGTGGTACAAAGACTCTTGTTAGCTGTATGCCATAGAACCTTACCTGAAGATTGTGGAGGTATATTTACAGTCACTAGCAGAGGATACAACAGTTTTTAAAATTTTGAAATGAGAGGAATTTTTTAAATTACAGGTTTAATTGATGAAGATCAGAAGTAGTGTTAGCTGTTTTAAAATGCGTCATGTTATGATCCTAGTAAAGCTGTTTTTAGGTGTTTACATAATGCAGTCCAACACATAGTGGTTGTCTAGACCGACTAAAGGAATGAAATAACTGCTCCGTTACAAAGTGTGAAAACACCTTTTCCTGCTCTTCAGAGAAGATCGACTCTCTTCTTCCTTTGCCAGCCTTGCTGACATAGACCATGTGCATCTCCTACCAAATGCAGGCCTGGATAATGGAGAGGCCAGCCAAATTGCCTTTCACGTTGTGGCCAGCCTTGTGGTAAAACAGGGTCTGCACTGTTGTTTCAAGATGCTTTTATGAGAATTCAGAAGTTCTGCAAGTGCACTCAAGACAGTGCTGTAGTATTATGCATGATCCATTTATCTATGAATATGCTTTGTCAATAGGTGGGGGCTTACCTGAATATGACTAAAAAAACTATATGCTTAGACATTGATAAAAGATTGTGATTAAAGGTGAGATTAAATATAATTTAAATTATAAATTTAATAAAAACAAATTAAACTGAAGTTATACTTTTTATTCATAGTTTACCTAAATTAGGCATGAAAAATGGAAAATAAGCCTGCAGAAGCCGAATAGCATTAAATGGGCCACCCTGAATCAGAAGACAAGTTGAAATGAATACTTATTTTATATTCTTCTGAGTGTGAAAACTCTTTGTTTAATTACTGGGTTTTATTAGGCATTAGATGTTTTAAGTTTCATCTCTTTTCTGTTATGAGAACAGATATTTTTATTAATTTCTTTGTAGGACTATCTTTGCTTTCAGACAATGGTGTTTTAAATTGTCACTTGCTCATTTAGTGTATGTGATTTTTTTCAGTTATCATGGTAGTTAAGAATAGTTGTCTAGTACCTTTGGTTGCAAGAACCTTTTGTAGGAAACCTTATCTTCATTGGCATACTGATTTGATTTTCATATTTCTAAAGATGGGTGTTATTCATCCTTCTTTTGTTATGTATAGGAGAAGAAAAGAATGCTACAGGGTATTATTCTCAGTGTCACAGTGATGAACATACAGGGTGCCTCCCATGTGGTTGATGGGAAGTGCTCTGGCTGCTCAGAGTCTCCTCATTGCAGAGTGTCTTAAGGTATGATTCCAGGATGTATGAGTAGAAAATCTTGAACAAAGTGAAGTAACATATACATAAAAATTTTGGATGCTTATTTTCTTTCTCTCACAGAAAGGCCATGGGTATTATAATTACTTTTATCTCAGCAAAATAATTCAGCACATAGTTCATGGGAGTGAATTGGGAATCATAGGGCTGGATCTGATTCCGTAAGCAGCATATAATTTTTCCCATTTTAAAAAATATACCAGAGTAATGGTTGTGTGTGTGTGTGTGTGTGTGTGTTTGTGTGCGCTTTGGGAAGTAAACATTGGGAAGCAAACTTTGGGAAGGCTTTGGTCATTATTTCTTCAAATATTTTTCAAACATTCTTTTTGTCTTCTTCCCTCGCTCTTCTGGGACTCCTGTAGTGCATAGGTTGGCATGCTTGATGGTTTCCCACAGGTCTTTGAGGTTCTGTTCAGTTTTCTTCTTCTTCTTCTTTTTTTTTTTGTTCCTTAGACTGCATCTCTAAATTGAAGAAATCCAGACACTAGACATATTGTCTGTTTGTATCTTTCTATGTGTCTATCCATCAATCAATCTATTGAGTGCACTGAATGTATTTATTGAGTGATTAACACACCATATGAAGCATGAAAAAGAAACAAGCATTAAGAAGGGCAAAAAGCAATAAAAAAAAGTAACTGGAGTCATAAAACAAAAGCCTTAAGTAGCAATATAGTAACAAACTGGTGAGTTAGAAAGGAGGAGTTATTGATAGGCTGTGAAAATAAAGAGGGGTTGGTATACTGGAAATTTCAGCAAGGGTGAATAGCTGGTTCTGTGGGGTGATAGAGTAGTTTAAATAGGAAGATATAAAGTGGTTGTTTGAGTGAAATTTCAGAGTTTAAGGGCCTGAATTTGAAGCAGTTATGTCAATATAACAGATATCATCATAGTAACTACTTGTGTTGATGGCCCAATTATTGCAATGATATTGTATAGTGCAATGTATGTAACAATATATAATTGTGGCAATAGTAGTAACCATTATTTTTAAGTATCTGTAACGTACCAGGTACTGCACTCTGAGACTTTCCAAACATTTAAAAATATATTTCTTTTATAGATGACCAGAATAAAGTGAGTATTGTAGTAAATTGAGTCACGCAAGAATTTTGGTTTCCCAGAGCATATAAAATTATGTTTACATTGTATTGTAGCCTATTAAGTATGCATTAGCATTATGTTTAACAATACAGTGTACATACCTTAATGAAAAAGAATTTTTTGCTAAAAAATGCTAACCATCATCTGAACCAGTTGGAAAAAGTGGCATCAGTAGATTTGCTTGACACCGGGTTACCACAAACCTCCAATTTGCAAAAAAACAATATCTGCTAAGAGCAATTAATTGAAGTATGATGACATGAGGTATGCCTGTACTGTGTTTTAGATTTACCTGTGTAGTTCCTTATACTGGTGCTCTTTATTTCTTATGTGGATTCAAGTACCACGTATTGTTCTTTTATTTCAGACTAAATGAATCCCTTTAGTATCTCTTATAAATTATATCTGCTGCTGATGAATTCTCTTTCTGTTTATCTGGGGAAGTCTTAATTTCCTCTTTATTTTTGAAGATTAGTTTTGCTGGATATAGAATTCTTAGCTGACAGTTTTTTTCTTTCAGCTCTTTGAATGTGTAATCCCACTGCCTTTTGGCATTTATGGTTGTGAGAAATCAAGTTATAATCTTATCGTGTGTGGGTTTCTTGGAGGCAATGAGTTGCTTCTATCTTTCTGCTTTCAACATTCTCCCTTTGTTTTGGCATTTGAAAGTATGGTTGTGATAGGTTCTTTTTAAGTTTATTCTACTTGGAATTTGTTGAATTTCTTGGAAATATAGATTAATGTTTTTATCAGTTTTTTTTCTAGCATTTCTTTTTTTTAAAAATTATTTTATTGTTGTTCAATTACAGTGTCTGCATTTTCCCCAGCCACTCCCCCCACACCCCAGCCAAATCCACCTCTCTCGCTTCCACCCTCCCTCTTGGTTTTTTCCATGTGTCCTTTATAGTGGTTCCTGAAAACCCTTCCCCACATTGACCCCTCCCCTCCCCTCTAGTTATTGTTAGATTGTTCTTAATTTCAATGTCTCTGGTTATATTTTGTTTGCTTATTCCCCTTGTTGATTATGTTACAGTTAAAGGTGAGATCATATGGTATTTGTCCCTCACTACCTGGCTTATTTCACTTAGCACAATGCTCTCCAGTTCCATCCATGCTGTCGCAAAGGGTAGGAGCTCCTTCTTCCTCTCTGCTGTGTACGTAGTATTCCATTGTGTAAATGTACTATAGTTTTTTGACTCACTCATTTACCGATGGGTACTTAGGCTGCTTCCAGCACTTGGCTATTGTAGATTGTGCTGCTATGAACATTGGGGTGCATAGGTTCTTATGGAATGGTGTTTCAGGGCTCTTAGGGTATTACCCCAGCAGTGGAATTGCTGGGTCAAAAGGCAGTTTCAGTTTTAGTTTTCTGAGTGCATCCCATACTGTTTTCCACAGTGGCTTCACCAGTCTGCATTCCTACCAGCAGTGCACTAGGGTTCCCTTTTCTCTGCATCGTCTCCAACACTTGTCTGTTGCTTTGTTTATGATGGCCATTCTGACCGGTGTGAGGTGGTATCTCATTGTGGTTTTAATTTGCATCTCTCTGATGGCTAGTGATGCTGAGCATCCTTTCATCTGTCTCTGGACGTTCTATATGTCCTCCTTGGAGAAGTGTCTCTTCAAGTCTTTTGCCCATTTTTTTAACTGGGTTGTTTGTCTTCCTGGAGTGGAGTCTTATGAGTTCTTTATATATTTTAGAGATCTAACCTTTGTCCGAGGTATCATTGGAAAATATATTTTCCCATATAGTTGGTTTTCTTTTCATTTTAATGCTGTTTTCTTTAGCCGTGCAGAAGCTTTTTAATTTGACGAGGTCCCATTTGTTTATTCTTTCCTTTATGTCTCTTGCTTTAGGGGATATATCCACATTGCTTCATGGAATGTCTGAGATTTTCCTGCCAGTGTTTTCCTCTAGGACTTTTATGGCGTCACAATTTTTATTTAAGTCTTTTATCCACCTTGAATTTATTTTTGTGTATAGTGTAAGTTGGTTATCAAGTTTCATTGTTTTGCATGTAGCTGTCCAGATCTCCCAACACCATTTGTTTAAGAGGACATCTTTACTCCATTTTATGCTTCTTTCCCCTTTGTCAAATATTAATTGACCATAGAGACTTGGGTTTATTTCTGGGCTCTCTGTTCTGTTCCATTGGTCTATGTGCCTGTTCTTATGCCAGTACCAGGCTGTTTTGATCACAGTGGCCTTGTAATACAGTTTGACATCAGACTAACATTTCTTCAATTGTTTCTACACCTATTCTCCTCTCTATCTGGTACTCTCAATATGCGTAGAGTATATATTGATAAGCCTGATGGTTTTCCACAGGTTTTTGATGCTCTGTTCATTTTTATTTATTCTTTTTTCTCTGTGTTCCTCAGACTGGATAATTTCAATTGACCTATCTGAAAGTTCACTGATTTTTTCTTCTCTCTGCTCAAATTGATGCCTTCTAGTGAATTCTTCATTTCAGTTAGTGTACTTTTCTACTCTAGATTTTCTATTTGTTTCATTTTTATTATTCCCATCTTTTAATTAATATTCTTTTTTTTTTAAAGATTTTTATTTATTTATTTTAGAAAGAGGGGAAGGGAGGGAGACAGAGAGAGAGAGAAACAGCAATGTATGGTTGCCTCTCACATGGCCCTCACTGGGGACCCGGCCCGCAACCCAGGCATGTTCCCTGACAGGGAATCGAACCGGGAAAGTCTGGTTCCCAGCCCGCGCTCAATCCACTTAGCTACACCAGCCAGGGCTTCATTAATATTCTTAATGTTATGATACATTTTTTGTACTTTCCTTTAGTTATTTAGGTATAGTTTCCTTTAATGATTTGAGACTATATCTATGAACATACTTAATGTAGTTGATTTTAATGCCTTTGCCTAATACATCCAGTGCTTATGTTTCCTCAGGAGCAATTTCTATTCACTACTCTTCTTCTCTCTGTGTTTGGGCCATACTTTCTTGTATATCTATTTCATAATTTAGTTGCAAATTAGGTATTTAAAAATTTTGTATATTTTCAACTCTGAAAATCAAATTATCTCTCTTCCTCATTTGTTATTGTTACTCTTTGTTGTTACTAATGTTCCTGTTTGCTTGTTTAGTGACTTTTCAAACTCTCCATGTAAAGTATGTATTCTTTGTCTCGTGTGGCCATTGGGTATTATTAGCTGTTCTATTGGGTTGGCCAAAATGTCTCTTTAGTCATTTTCTGTAAAATAAAAGACACATTTTTCATTTTCACTAATAAATTTATTGATTTGGATATTTTGAGTTTGTTGGCTATCTCCCACATGGTATAACATTGATTGTTCTCAATAAATGTCTCAATTTGATTGCTATCAACTTCAACTGGTCTAGCCGACTGTGGAGCATCATCCAGTGAGAAGTCTCCAGCACGAAACTCCACAAATTGTTTTGACACATTTTATCAGTCATAGCACCTTTTCCATACACCGCACAAATATTTTTTTGTATTTCAGTTGCATTTTTACCTTTCTTGAAATATTAAAGTATATATGCTGAAAATGTTGCTTGTTTTCTTCCACCTTCTATATTAAAATGGCTACATAAAAATTCACCAATTTTGATAAGTTTTTTTAAATGCATGCTCATATGACAGCTGTCACAATACAGTCTAACAAAACTGTTTTGAATGAAGTTAAAGACAGCTAAGTGCTATTAGAGTCATCTATGGAAAAAAACCAAATGAACTTTTTGGCCAACCCAATATTATGCCATTTCATCTTATATAATTGGATCTATTTAAATTGACGAAATCTTTTGGTAGGGCTATGAATTATGTTTGAAACGTTATTTGAATTGCCAAAATGATTACTTTGTAAGGGGAAAGCAAAGAAACATTTATCAAACACTTAATGTGTGTTATGCCTGAATATATTATTAAGAGAAATTGAATTTTCTAGTTAATAGGATTTCCTAGTAACTAGAAGGACAACCAGAAGCCCAGGGTTTCTTTGGTATTTGACTTGGTGAAAATCTCTTATACTTGTGGATTTTAGTGCCCAAGTAATTGAAAATAACTGAACTTTCCCCCTTGCCCAGCATTGAGCTGACTTAGCATCTCGTAGTACCTGAGAATCTTAATTGAGAATATTATTTCCAGTGCCTAGAAGAAATTGAGATGATATTTGCCTTCAAACCCATCTGTGGTTATTTTCTTACTTCTGAAAGTAAGCAACTGGCAGAAGCTCCATATTAGTTTCCTGACCAGTGGAGCAAAGGCTGTGATGGTGAAAAGGTCCAAGTGGAACCACTAGAACTGCCTATACCTAATAAAGTAGTGACTAAAAGCAATACCTTATTTCTGGAGGAATTGCAGAGAATAGTGCCACCATCGAGGACTTCAAACACATAGCATGGTGATTCCCACCGCATCCCCGTTCATCTGTTTGGCTTTTGCAGAAGACAGATGGTTCTTGGGAAATGACATTTTATTGTTGTAAGCCAAGCCAGTAGATTACTATGATTGCAGTTGCTGTACCAGATATGGTTTTATTGCTTGAACAAATTAACACATCCCCTTGCACTTGATATGCAGCTGTTGATCTAGCAAATGTCTTTTTCTCCATCCTTGTAAATAAGGTCCGATAGAAATGCAGTAGTCCCTCAGTATCTGGGGAGGATTGGTTTCTGGTTCTCCATGAATGTCAAAATTCATGGATGCTCAAGTTTCTTATATAAAAAGGTATTGGATCACATATTACCCTATATTTGCATGTAGGTTACTTCAGGATATGGCTACATATCATTTCATTCCTGTGACTTCAGCATAGTGCTTGACACTTTTCAAATTTAAGTTTTGCCTTTTGGAATTTTCTGGGATTTTTTCAAATAATTTTGATCCATGGTTGGCTGAATACATGGATGCAAAACCCATGGATATGGAGGGCTGACCATAGTTTGCTTTTAGCTGGTGAGGTTGGAAATACTCCTTCATTGTCCTACCTTAGGATATATCACCTATACAGTCCTATGTCATAATTTACCATGCATGGATCTGTATCCCCTTTCTTTTCCAGGAGGTAATACACTAGTTCATTACATTGGTTCCAGTTTTTTCTTTTGATTTGAGCTAGTGAGCAAGAAGCAGCAACTACTGTAGACTTACTAGTATGATATTTGAGTGTCAGAGAGTAGAAAATAAATATGTCAAAAATTCATAACCTAAGTGAAATTTCTAGTGGTCCAGTAGTGTGTGGTATGCCAAGCTATCCCTTCTAGGGTGAAAGGTAAGTTGTTGCATCTGGCCCCTCCTACAACCACAAAAGGGGCACAGTGCCTACCGAGTGTGCTCTTTTGGGTTTTGGAGGCAACGTATTCCTCATCTGGGTGTGTTACTCTGGCCTATTACTGAGTGGCTCAAAAACTGCTGTTTTGAATGGGACCCAGAACAAGGAAAGGCTGCAGCAGGTGCTGCTGGTTGTGCAAGCTGCTCTGTCACTTGTGTCATATGATCCAGCAGATCCAATGGTGTTTGAAGGGCCAGTGGCAGATAGGTTTGCTCTTCGGAGCATTGGCTTAAATGTGTTTGGTAAAACTCAGGTACTATTATAGCTATTTTTCTTTGAACTTTTATTTATTTTTTACTACAGTCTCATTTTACAATAGATTATGGAAAATAGTCCCTATGTCCCTATTCCCCCTGTCAAAAGCTAAGATGTTAAGCATACACTGGGGAGAGATTTAACAAATATGAAAATGGAATCCTATATGCATAGTTACTGCTTAAATAAAAAAGAGTGAAGAAACTGTGAATAACACAAGTCACTACTTGGTTTTATCTTTTTTTAAAGTAAAGTAAACTGAGGGAGTAATCATGAAGACTATAGGATTTCCCCTTTCATAAAAAGTTTTTAGGGGAAAAAGAATGATTGGATATTTTCATCATTTAAGAAGCTGGTTAATTACCACACATTCTTTCCATTGTGATTGTGTAGCAATGCTGAGGTCTGGAATCTGGCAAATCATGTCTGAGCTTTCCTCTTCCCACCCCTTAACTCTCAGTAGACTTCTCTGTGTCTCGGATGTTGGATTATATAGCAAGGTTTTCTTGATTCTCAGGCTTAGAAAATGTATAATGATTTTTTAATCCTCATTCCCCTGAAATTTAGTTACTTTAACATTGTTTTAATAACTAAAAGAAAATGTATATTGTGCTTTAAAAACAACACAGAACTAAGTTTTTCTAATCAAGAAAGTGTGCCATCATTTGGGGAGTTTATGTGTAATGAACTGTGGCCAATTTTTAACTTTCTAGGAGGAAGGCAACTATAAAAATTGAATAAAACACAGCTAATTGGTTATGTATGTGGAGAAGCTGGGCATGTGTTCGTGTGTGCATGAACTGTGCCTTTCTTTTATGTAGTTAACTATTCTTACCCATTCTTAAAATAACAGAATGGGCAATTGGTCACAGCATTGCTGTTATAATGACTGTGTAACTGAAATGGAAATTTATTATGTGTGTATGCATATGTTGAGAGAGAAAGTCATGTAAGAGATGCACATAGAATGCTACTTTAATTATAAAGGATTTTTAGTTTCGACCCTTGAGGATGCTATGAAGCTAATGTAAGCATCAGGGAACCTGTAATAATGATAGTGAAGGAACCAATACTTAGGAGAATTGTACTTTTGTTCATATCACTACCATTGCTTCAGGTTACTCGTAGTGCACATATATTTCTCTGGTGGTAGAAAATTATGGCCCTGCGTTAAGTCCTTAACATATAACCAGGGAGCACATGAAAAGGATCTAGATGATAGTACTGTGGTGCTGACAGAGTGTTCTTAGCACAGATCAGGACACATAATCAATAAACACACACACTTGTCTGTATGTACATGTTTCAGATTAAATTGCCTGGGAGTGTTGAGGTCCTCCAATTCATTGTATCCTTTTAGTATTCCAGTGTAGTCGTAGTTAGCACATCATCCAAGTTTGTGCATATTTGAATTGTGTGTAGCTCTTGGAATTTTTTTAGGAAATTTTCTGAAATAGGAATTTTAAACCAACTACCTAATCATATTCATAGTTACATGTATGCTTCATATTTTTCCATGTATTTGAGAAGTTGAGGAAAGAAAGCCAGTCAAAAAATTAGTGTTTATTAATGAACTATTGTTCTCAGCAAAGAAGAATGGAAGGTTTTTCAGAATGGCTGGAAGAGACAACCTGAGACCGGAAACGTGAATTTGACCCACATCATTAAGGGACTCTAGGATCTCTAGGGGTAGATTACCAACAGCATAATGAGGAGAAGTTAAGTGTGGGCATGATCAAGTCAACCCTGGGCAGGCTGGGCTAATGCCCTTGTTGATTGCTTGGGGAAAAACATTCAAAACAGTACGGAATCATTTTGTTGTATAGCAGTCTGAAAAAATAATGGGACAAAGGGACAAAGGCATGACAGGAAATTTAAAGTGTAAGACAGAGCTCTGGGCATGGGGCTCAGTTCACTGGATCGTCCTCCTATACACTGAAAGTTGTGGGTTCGGTTAGGACATGTACTTTGGTTGCGGGCTCGATCTGTGGGTTAGAACCCCAGGTGGGGCAACGGATCAATGTTTCTCTCTCACATCAAGTTTCTCGCTCTCTAAAATCAGCATATCCTCGGACATGGGCTCAAAGATTTTCTCCAGTGTTTTTTCCTAGAAGTTTTGTAGTTTTAGGTTTAGGCTTATTTCAACTTAATTTCTTTTTTGTATGATACAATGTAAGTGTCAAGGTGCATTATTGAGCAACAGCTCAAAAAAACTATTCTTTCCTCATTGTATTATCTTGAGAACTTTGTGGCATATTTGTGTGTCTATTTCTGGACTGTATTCTTACCACACTATAGATTGATAGTCATGTAGTGTGAGTCAACTTTGTTCTTGATTTTCAAAATTGTTTTGACTATTTAGGCTTTTTTCTTTTTCATGCATATTTTATAAATAGTTTGACAATGTCAACAATAAAGCTTATGGAAATTTTGATTAGGATTATACAGGTTCTGATACAAATAATGTCCCTTTTTTATCACAAAATCATAAGCGTGTAATTCTGTAATATAACAGTATCATGCTCAATCACACCATATGACATTTTAGGTGAAATGTTCAAGTTAAAACTATAAATTATTACACCTATACTATTACCCTACCAACACACTCAAGCAGGCCTTACTTCTGCCAGACTCTGTATTACATCAATTTGAAGAGAATTAGAAAAATACTTAATTGTCTGATCCATGTGTATGTCTTGTACATGGTTTGTTAAATTTGTCCCAAAGTATTTCAAACTTTGCTATTGTAATTGGTATTGCATATTTTAATGTTCAGTTACCAGCTTCTAATATATAAAATACAGTGTATTTTTTAATATTAACCTTGTATTCTTCAAGTAATTTTTTAAGTAGATTTCTTGGGATCTTTTACATAGATAGTCACATTGCCTGTGACTAAGGATAGTTTTAATTCTTTTTCAGTCTGTATGCCTTTTATTTCTATTCCTTGTCTTATTACACTGGGCCTTCTGGTAAGAGCATGCATCTTGGACTTTTTCAGGATCTTAGAGTGAAGGAAAGGCATTAGTTTTTGACCATTAAATATAATGTTAGCTGAATTTGTTTTCTTTTCTTCCCGCCCCTCCCCTCCCCTTTTGTCCTTTTCCTTCTGCTTGTCTCCCCTCCGCTCCCCTTACCTTTTCTTTTTCTGATAGCCTTTATCAGACTGAAGACATTTTCTTCTGTTTCTTGTTTGCTAAGAATTTTTATTATTAATGAGTTTTGAGTTTTGTCAAATTTTTTCTGCATTCATTGTAATGATCATATTTTTTTTTTAAGGATGAATTATGTTGATTTATTTTCAGATATTCAACCAACCTTGCATGACTGGATAAAACTTACTTTTCATGAATACATTATTCTTCTTACATATTATTGGATTTGATTTGTTAAAACATGGTTTTTGCATCTATATTAAATATTAATATGGGATATTTTGTATCTTATTTTCTCATAATGTCTTTGTCTGGTTTTGGTATCAGGATAAAACCAAATACCAGTCACTTCTTTATTTTCTGAATTTGTGAAAAATTCATGTTTCTTTCTTGACTCTCATAGAATTCTCCAGTAATGCCTTTGGCACCTAAAGTATTTTCTTTTTTGTGGAAAGATTTTAACTGAAATCAACTCCTTTATAGATCCAACTGTAGTCAATTTATCTATTTTTATAGAGTAACTTTGGGAACTTTTTTGTCTTTCAAGGAACTTATTCAATTCATGTAAATATTTAAAATTACTGCCAAATGTTTTTCATAATGTTCCCTTATTATCCTTTTAATGTTTGTGTAATTTCCAGAAATGTACTGATATTGAAACTCTTCAATTCCTGCTGTTGGTAATGTTTGTAATTTTCCTTTTTTTGCTGTCATTCAGGGTGGAGGTTTATTAATTTCATTGATATTTGGGAAGAATCATCTTTTGCTTTAATTTTGTCTGTTTTTATATTTCCTACCTAAATATTTCTGTTCTTTTTTATGTCCTTTCTTCTGCTGGGTTTAATATGCTCCACATTTTCAGATTTCTTAAGGAGAAAACTTAATTCACTTATTTGAATCCTTCCTTGTTTTTGTATATGTTTATAAATTGCCCTCAAAGCACTGTGGCAGCTGCATCCCACAAATTTTGATATGTTGTATTTTCAGTTACATACACTTCAAACTATCCATCAGTTTTCTTGTGATTTATAATGGGCTTTTTAGCAGTACATTGTTAAATTTTCAGGTTTTTGAAGGAATTTCCAGATTTCTTTCTTTCATTGATTTTTAATATATTTCTTCTGTGCTTAGAGAAGACACTGTGTAGGATTTCACTTTTAAAAATCAATTGAGATTTGTTTAAGGACTCAAAATATTATCTATCTTTAAATGTTTTGTGTGCACTTGAAAAAGTGCCAGATCATCACTTGCTAGATAGTGTTTTTCGGAAATGTTAGTTAAATTAACTTGGTTGCTCATATTCTCAAGTCTTCTATATGCTTGTACTTACTCATTTTATTTCTTCTTATGTTATCATTTACTTAGGAGTGTTGAAATCTCCAGATATGGTTATGGATGCATACACATTTAGGATTGCTATGTCTGCTTGATAAATTCACTTCTTTATTATTATGAAATCTGTCTCTTCATCTCCAGTAATATTCTTTGATCTGAAGACGAATTATTCTGATACTAATATAGCCACATCATCTTTCTTTTGATTTGTGTTTGCATAGTATATCTTTTTTAGGTTTCTATTTTTATCTTTTTTTGATGCCATGGCCAAAATAAAATGTTTTTCATATCTTGACATCTCTTGTCATCATGGTTATTTTTTCTTCTACCTTCTTGCTCAATCTGACAGTCTCTGCTTTTTAATATGGTTGTTTAGACCATCTACATTTATTCAACATAGTACTGGCAGTCCTAGCCATAACAATTAGAAAAGAAAAAGAAATTAAAATGCATCATATTGGAAAGGGAGAATTAAACCATATATTATTTGCAGATGAGATGATACTGTACATAGAGAACCCTAAAGATTCCACCAAGAAACTATAGAAATGATAAATGAATTCAATAAAGTAGCAGGATACAAAATTAATATCCAGAAATCAGTTGCATTTTTATATGCCAATAATGAAGTGTCAGAAAGGGAAATTAAGAAAACAATCCCATTCACAATTGCTTCAAAAGTAATAAGATATGTAGGAATAAATCTAATTAAGAATGTAAAAGATCTATACTTGGAAAATTATAAGACACTGAAAAAGTTGAAGAAACAAATAAGTAGAAGTACATACAGTGTTCATGGATAGGAAGAATTAACATTGGTAAAATGTCCATACAACCCAAAGCAATCTACAGATTCAAAGCAATTTATATGAATATACCAGTAGATATATTTCACAGAACTAGAACAAGTATTTCAAAAGTTTATATGGAATCATAAAGTGCCCCAAATAGCAACAGCAATTTTGAGAAAGAAGAACAACGTTGGAAGAACATGCTACCTAATGTTAAACTATAAGGCTATAATAATCAAAACAGCATGGTACTGGCATAAAAATAGACACATAGGTGATCAGTGGAACAGAAGAGAGACGCCAAGAATAAACCCACACTTTACGGTCAATAATTGACAGGGGAAGCAAGCACATACAATGGGCTAAAGATAGTTTATTCAATAAATTGTGTTGAGAAAATTGGACGGCTATGTGCAGAAAAATGAAACTAGACCACCTTCTTGCATTACACACAAGAATAAAATCACCTGGCTGATGTGGCTTAGTAAATTGATTGCCGACCTGTGAACCAAAGAGTCACTGATTCATTTCCCAGTCAGGGCACATGCTTGGGTTATGGGGCAAGTCCCCAGTTAGGGGTGCACAAAAGGCAACCAAACATTGACATTTCCCTGTCTTTCTGCCTCCCTTCCTCTCTCTCTACAAATAAATAAATAAAATCTTAAAAAAAAAATAAAATCAAAATGGCTAAAGACTTACATGTTAGACCCAAGCCATAAAAATCCTAGAAAAGGCCTGGCTGGTGTAGCACAGTGGATTGAGAGCGGGCTGGGAACCAGATGGTCCCGGTTCGATTCCCGGTCAGGGCACATGCCTAGGTTGTGGGCCAGGTCCCTTGTGAGGGCCTTGTGAGGGCCTTGTGAGGGCCTTGTGAGGGCCATGTGAGAGGCAACCGTACATTGCTGTTTCTCTCCCTCTCTGTCTCCCTCCTTTCTCCTCTCTCTAAAAATAAATAAATAAAATCTTAAAAAATCCTAGAAGAGAACATAGGCAGTAAAATCTCAGACATTGCTTGTAGCAATATTTTTTCTCTGATATATGAGTGCAGACCCCCAAATACCCAGAATTATCTTCTGGAGGGTGGGCCCATTGTAGTACAGGCTTCCAGTGCTAGGTGAGTGTTCTATGAACCCATCTGTATCAGTGTACCAGCTGGTGGTGGTGTGAGAGGCTGCATTCAGCTTCAGTGAATTTTTTTTGAAGACTCCTTCAATATGTTTACCCATTTCATGATGGGTGATTTGCAGGCACACCTGCCCACACCACACTGAGTATTCAGCAGTTTTTGACCAAAACTTCATGACCTCCATGCCCCTCCGTCCCTCACCTGATCTCACCTGAGCAACTTTCTTTTTGTTTCCCTGGATGAAAAAAATCCTCAAAGGGAAACGTTTTGCCAGTGTGGAAGAGGTGAAACAAAAAATGGCAGATACACTAAAAGGCACCAAAATCAGTGAGTTCAAAAACTGTTCTGAGCAGTGGAGAAAATGTCTCAACAGGTGCATTGCATCAAATAGAGAGTACTTTGAAAGTGACTGAAGTTTAAACATGTAAGAATAAATACACAATTTTTTTATAGATAAATTTCATTTTTTTGGTTCCCTCCTTGTATCTCCTCAGGCAAGGGAAACAAATTTAAAAATAAACAAATGGGACTACATCAAATTAAAAATTTTTGCACAGGAAAGGAAAAACAACAAAATGAAAAGACAACCCACAGAATTGGAGAACATATTGGCTGATACATCTGATAAGGGGTTAATTATACGTTAATTATACATTAGACACATCCCTTCTTGCTGTTAGTAAACCTTGAGAAACTAGAATTTCTCTTTTTTGTGTCCACAAGTAGATCATTTTACTCAGCAGCTAATTGGAAAACACAGTTATTCTACGATAATACGAAGAATATTGGTGTACATATTTTATTTTATTCTAATTCAGATTTCAAATTTTAATTAGAAATCCTCATTATAGTTATAGGGTTTCCTTTTCATTTTCCGAAATGAGTCTAATCTGAGCTTCCTTTAGATATGTATTCTTTCTGACTATTTACAAGCCCAGGGCATTCCATCCTTTATATTATTATCTGTTTTATCATATTGAATCTATAGTTTATAAGATGGCTCCAATGCTTTGATCTTTTTAGGATTCATGCATGTGGTAACAAATACCACTAGGAACATCATCTCTAAAGGACAAGAACTATAGATATGCACAATTTAAAATTGTTTCTCTTGGAAACTCATCTATTTTTCCGTTCTTTCTTTCTTCTGGAAATTATATGTGTTCTTCAAAGTTATGCGAGCTTTGACAAGTTGAGCTCTGTCAGCCTATCCAAGGGAAAAGTCATTAGCACCTTACATAGAGCCAAAGTGGAGGGGAAACTATCCCCAATTTTTATGGCATTGTGTCAGGAAATTGAAAGCATGGTGAAGTGTATGCATGCGGATATATGTAAACATGTAGCTTTTGCAGTCTGCTGGGTCTTTATTGTATCCATTTCATGTGTCGCAGAGACAGTGTAATGTAGGCTATGGCCAAAACAAGATTTCTTTTTCCACTCATTTAAACGAATGGGTGTTTTTTTTTTCTTTCTTTTGTTTCACTGAAGGTCAAGATAAACTTTCTGTTTTCTGTTCATGTATCTAGGACCCTAGCTGATGTTTCTGTACAGAAATTAAGTTTCTATGTAGTCTGAATCTCTTCCTAGGCAGCACCGTGTGCAGGACTGTGTTTGACTCCGGTTTCCTTCGGCTTCCGTTGTCTAGGCCTCTTGACCTTTTTCATTCAGCCAGCCCAGCTTCTCGTGTTCCCTGCAGCCCTGAGCCACCGTCTCCTGCCTTTTCCTTGGCCTCTCCCCGGAGCGAGGTCCCTTCCTCTGTGTTTATTACTTCCTCTTTTCAAGCTTACCTAGTGAAATAACACCATTTCATTAGGGCGTTATTATATAAATTGGTAAATTGAGTATCCTTACATATTAATGCTGCTGCTGCTGATAGTAGGGAGCTTTGGGTTTTAGATAGACAGTTCCAGGAGGTTTTAATTTGTATGTCATTAATATTAAATGTTAAATTCTTTGAATGAAATTTATTTTGAGAGATTTTAGCTTTATTTAGAGGTTTACCGTGAAGAAAATAAACGTCTATATCAAATTAGTCTCAAAACTGTAAGGATCTCCTTGGGGAAAATCATTTCTCTTGAAACTCAGGCCAGGAGATGTATATTTGAACTGTTTTCTTGGTAGCTCCAAATCAGGTATTTCCATGGATGTTCTGCCGGTCCCAGAAATAGAGTCTAAAGCTGAGTCTTTCACTTGGGGAGTGCTTAAATGCTCCACAGATCAGTGACCAGAATCGTTTCATTTTGTGCCCATGTGGTTTCTGCGGGTGGTTTGTTGTTTTAAAAACTGTTTCAAAGAAGTACATTTTTTTTCCTGGCAATCATGTGTATCCTGTGTAAGTATTTTTCATTATTAATAATTTTGAGAAGAACCAACTCCAGATCATAATGCAGTTGGCTAAAGTGACGGGTTTTTATCCAGAGTCATCCCATATGATTTGTGTCTGGTTTGCCAAAATCCATTAATTTGAGGCTCCCAAAGGGCATGGTAATGATTTCCTCTCCTGTTTCTTACTGTCACCAGTTTGTTTTTGGAAATTATTTCTATCAATTTGTGTAAATCAGTCTTTAAGAGAAATTCATGAGACATTTAGATGTAATTTCTTCAAGGCACATATACTGGTTTTACTTTTTTGGGGCATATTTATCCCTGCCACTATTTTTTACTCTATGTAAAAAATTTCTATGTAGAAATTTCCATGTCTGATTGTGACTTGAATTCCAGCTTTTTCATTGGGCTTTGATTTTCATCTTCTTCCTCATTTAGGCTTAGTGGTTAGAAATCTTGTCTTTAATTGCATTTCAAAGCGGTTAGTTTCTGTCATTTTCCATTCCCCTGTCCAACAGTAGGGGTTTACTTCTGTAGGTACACTGCAACCTTTTAATAATGAATTTAGGTTTGAAGAGAAATTGAATTGAGTTCTTGAGTTATTTCAGAAGTTATAACATTATGCTATTTACATTTCTGGCCACAATGAAGGTTTTTGTGAAAATGAAATTTTGTGGGAAAAATTCTGTGTCATCAGCTTTGTAGTCTTGGAAAGTATCTTCAGGTTTGGCTGATCCAGAATTTCAATTTAAATAGTCTGCATAAGTTTTATAATTAATAAATTAATATTGTTTGTACTTAGGAATTAACCAGAAAGAAGACGATTACCTCTCTAAACTGTCTAATTTAACAGAGGAGGAAATTGAAACCCACATAGGTCAGGTGTCCAGCTGTAAGTTGGAGGAAGGGTTAGTACTGGAGCCCAGGGACCTGACTCTGAATCCAGTGTTCTTTCCACCACTGCGGCATCTCTTGCCATCTTATCCCCAACAAATGAACAATTTAGAGCAGCGATTTTCAATCTTTTTCATCTAATGGCACACATAAACTAATTACTAAAATTCTGCATCACACCAAAAAATAAATTTTTTGCCGACCTAAAATAGGTATAATTTTGATTCATTCACACTGGATGGCTATTGTTGTGTTGGCTGTTGTCTTTTTTTTTTTTTTGACACTCTAAGGGAAAAGAGGTCAGTGCCCCTGATTGCATGTTTTAAAAATTCTTCCAGCACACCGGTTGAAAATCGCTGATTAGAGAATAAAGTGTAACAGGATTCTGGTCTTCAGACACCCAAATACATTGAATTTGTGTGAATTGAGTTGGAGTGATAACCGTGCAAATTCATGACACAGTTTCTCTCTTGGCCTATGAAACAGCACTGATCATCTCCGAGTTGTTAGTTGGTTATTTGAGGAAGGGAATTGTTTGGCCCTTATTTTGTTCAAGCCTATTCTTCATTGTATTAAAGTAATTTTTAAGACTTCCCCAAAGGTAGGAAAACATGCAAGTTAAGGCCTCCTGTGTTGGCTGCTGTTGAGTGCCTGTTAGCATTACTCTTATCCTGTCTGCCTTGTCAAAAGAATCTATTCTGTTCAGGCCTCTAACCCTTCATGTGACTCAGAGAAAGGAGTCCTCAGTCCTAGTTGCAAAACTGCTTCTGGTAAGTCTAAGTGAAACACAGCAGTTTCCTTTCTTTGCTGGTGACAGAGTCAGAGATGGGCAGATCAGAATCTCGTTCTGTACTGGTCATGCTTCCAGCTGCACATGGGAGGTCAGGTCCCAGGGAATCACAGAGAGTGTCTGAAGCTCTGATTTGCAGTGTTTTTAGAGCCTGCTCCACCATTGGCTCCTTGTTATATCCGATCATGGTTATATGTTTCCTTACTGTTGAAGCCCATTGGCTTTTGGAATTTTGTTTTTTAAAAATAGATTTTATTGATTATGCTATCACAGTTGTCCCAATTTCCCCCTCTTTGTTCCCCTCTGCTTGGTACGCTCAATCCCTCTGGCAATCCCCTCCCTGCCCTTAGTTTAAGTCCATGGGTCATGCATGTAAGTTCTTTGGCTATTCCATTTCCTATACTGTTTTCTGTTTTTTTTTGTTTTGTTCTTTCATTTGGGCCATATTTCTTTGTCTCCTCAATTTGGCAGCCTTCCTGAATTTGTCTATGTATTAGGTGGAGCTACTTTGACTCCCTGTCTTAGTAGCATGGCCTATTGTGGAAAAGCAGACTGTAAATTGGATGGGGTAGAGCCTTAGGTAACTGCCAGGGTGGGGCACCTGTGTGAATCAGATTGATGGAATCTCTGATATGGTGTCACTGCTCTGTGCCTCTGTGTGGAAAAGGGCTCAGAAGGGGGACAGTGCCACTGCCTGGCTTTTTGCATTTTGTCCAGGAGGAAGCTGTCCTTCGGTACTGTCCCTGTATGTCACTGGTATCCTTCCAGTTGCTGCCAGTTCTGAAGTCCAGAGGGAGTGAGTCTGCATAAGTCCTAAGTCCCTTGTGGGCCCTTTAAGAGGAGACTCCCGAGAATCCTGCTGTTTATTCTGCCAGCCCAATCCCCGCTGGATTTTATAGCCAGAAGTTGTAGGGACTTACCTCCCTGACACTGGAACACTGAGCTGGGTGGTCTGGTGTGGGGCTAGGGTCCCTTGCTCCTGAGGTATCCCTCCTGATTTTTATCCACACATGGGCATGGAACCACCAGTTTCGTGTCTCCTCATCTCTGCGCAACTCCACCCCTCTAACCCATCTGGATGAATGTGGCTTCTTTAATTCCTTGGCTGTCAGACTTCTATATAGCTTGATTTTTTGACGATTCTGGGTGATACTTGTTTTGTAGTCTAGTTGTGATATTTGCTGTGGTTGGGCGAGGAGGTGAACCTTGTTTACCTTTGCCTCTGTATTGACTGGAAGTCTGCTTTTGGAATTGTATCAACTTTTAGATGAGAGTAAGTATCTATATTATGTATCTCCTAATACTTTACACTGTGAAAGAATATGAGTTAGGTTTTGATAACTAAATTGATGTGAATTCAAGAAAGAGGGAAAAATTTCAACAGATCTGAAACCAGGAGAATCTTTTAAGAGATTTGTGACTGATAGAATCATAAAATCATGGCTCATAAAGGCATCAAAAACCCTTATAATTAACCTTTCATCCTTGCAGCTCCATTGAACTTTTCATTTATTTTACCACTAACTTTCTAAATCTAATGGTTTCTATTTATTTCTTATCTTTTGACATCTATTATATGCGTATTACACCTATTTCCATCCTTGTAAACTTTTCAGATATTTCATGCAGCAGTATTTTCACTGATATGTCTCCTAGAGCAAGGGACATAAAGGAAAGAATAAACAAATGGGATCTCATCAAAATAAAAAGCTTCTGTAGGGCTAAAGAAAACAGTATTAAAATAAAAAGAGAACCAGCCATGTGGGAAAATGTATTTGCCAATGATACCTCAGACAAGGGTTTCCTTATGATTTCTAAGACATCATTCTATCTTTCTACATTTATGTTAACTTCTTTTAAATTTTGTTTACTGCCATTTTCTTCTACCTATCTCTTGAATAGTTATGGTTTTCTTTGTTTTACTTGTTGGCCTAATAAAAAAAATATTACTTGGAATAGTTTTAGATTTATAAAAAAATTGTGAAGATAGTGCAGTACTCCATATTTAGGTTTTTAATTATTATTATCTTACGTAGTATGAAATATTTGTTAACATTAATGAGCCAGTATCCACACCTAATCATTAAATAAAGTCCGTGCTTTATTTATGCAGATTTCCATAGTTTTTATCTACCATTGAAGAAAAATTTTAGACTTATACAGGATAACATACTACATTTCGTGTTCATGTGTTCTTAGGTTTCTGTTGGTTGCAACGTTTTCTTAAATGTTATTTTGATGACCTTGAAAGTTTGTTTTGAGGAGTACTGGTTAGGTATTTTATCAATAGTTCCTTGACTGGGGTTGGTCTGATGATTTTCCCATTTTTAGAATGGAGTTATCCATTTTTGGGGAGGAGATCACAGAGGTAATGTGTCATTTTCATCACATAATAACAAGGGGATGTCATATCAGCACGACAACTGTTGATGTTGACTGGAATTCTTTGGCTGAGGTGGTTTTTGTTGGGCATTTCTGCTTTGAGACTATTGTCCTTTGTCCTCCTTTCCATATTGTACTCTTTGGAAGGAAGGCACTATGTGCAACCTATGCTGAAGGAGCGGGGAGTTTTGCCTCCTTGAGGGAAGAGTGTCTGTATATATTATTTGGAATTCTTCTGCATGGAAATTTGATTCATTCTTTCCAATTTATTTATATATTCATTTATTTGTTTTATCATCTATATCAGTAGGAACTCATGAATATTTATTTTCTACTTTTCTTGACCAAATTTTTAAAATTGCTGTTTGTATGTGGATGATTTCTGAATAGTTTATCCTAGGACATCTTTCCACCTTTGTTTTAGAAAGATGTCTTTCTGGTCAACTTCCTGTTGGACCTTTTCCCTTTTGTCTTTCTTTTATTGCCTAAGCTTAAACGAATCAGTTTTTATTTCATCTCCTTCATTTTATGCCTCATTTCTTTTACCCAAACTGGCTTTTTTGTCTGCTTGCTCAAGCTAGAAATCAGTGGGATCTTTCAGTTATCCTTTCCCTTATTCCCATTCCTCCAGTAGCTTTCATTTGGATTATATTTAGCTGTAGCATTTTTCTGAAACTAGCCTATTCCACTTCCACACCACTATCCACATTTCCCAAAAGCCATTTTTAAAAAATATAGGTAACTTATTTGAAAACTTCTTGTCTAACATCCCTTCTCAGAATCTTCCACTGAGTTTAGTTTCTGACACTAATTTAACTGGGATTTTAGGCAAATTTAGGTTTTTTTCCTGTCTAAGTTTCTTTACTTAATAAGTGTGGATATAATGATAGGGATCTTCGGAAGATTAAAAGTGATAGTGTCTTAAGCATTTAGGTATGTGTGTGGTATAAAGCAGTACACTGTGAAAGATAGTCATTTTTATTATTATTGTATGGCTCCTTCCAAACTCCGTAGCATGGTCCTCATAGTTTGGCTCCTACTGCTCATCCAGCATCTTCATTTGTGGTTATTCTCTCACCATCGCCACCTTATCATTCAACAATTATCCCTTATGTGTTGTATTTTAGGTTTGCCACTCTATTTGCTTTCTGTACCTGTCCTTTCATACTTGTTCCTTTGTCAAGAATGCCCTTATCTTTGTAGCCTAACAGAAAAACTGGCTTTTACTTACCCCTAAATATTCAACTTAAATATTCCAATCTATGCAGAGTTAATCACCACCTTTGTTGTCACTGCAGCGCACAGACAGATGTATTATGTGTACTACCTATATGAGGTCTGTCTGGAAAAAGTCCAGCCATTGTTAATATAATGAGAGTGGTTTGTGTGACATCAATGTAACCTGGCAGCCAAGGAGAGCAGACTGGAATGCAAATGCCTGAACAATGATGACTTCACTGTACTAGTCAGTGGGGGTGGTAGATGCCATTGAGCGAGCATGTGTACCATGTGGCAGTTGCATTCAAAATGACTGAGTGAGTAGAACAACAAATCTGCATCAAGTTTTACTTAAACTTGAATAATTCTCCACAAAAACTATTTGGATGACTCAGAAGGGCACAGCTGTGGGCAACTGGTGATTGGCAGCTTCATCACAACAATGCACCCCTTCATGCATAACCTCTTGTGCAGAGTTTTTTGGCAAAATATCAAATCACCCAGGTGACTCAGCCCACATTTGACACCCTGCGACTTCTGGCTTTTCCCAAAACTAAAATTACCTTAGAAAGGGAAGAGATTTCAGACTGTCAGTGAGATTCAGGAAAATATGATGAGGCAGCTGATGGCGATTGGGAGAACTATGTGAGGTCCCAAGGTGCCTACTTTGAAGGGGACTGAGGCATCATTGTCCTATGTACAATGTTTCTAGTATCTTATATTTTCTTCAGTAAATGTCTTTTTCATATTACGTGTCGATACATTCTGGTTACACCTCACATATCACTATATGTTTGCAAGTCTGTCTTTTTTGTCTATTAAATTATGACCTCTAGGGGGACAAGGACTAAACTTGTCATTACATCTGTTAATCTTTGTTACATACACTACCTTTGGAAGTGTAAAATCATGTCTAATTATTTTTTGTTACTAATGGTCATTAGGCTTCTACTTAAACCTGTCTGGTATTGGGAAATTTGTAGTTGGAGTGGTAATCACCGCCAACTTACTTTAGACAGGTCTAAATTTTAGAAAGTTGCTTTTATGTAAATTTGAAATCTATCTACCTTTAGCTTTCATTGGTCTGATCTCTGAAGCCATAAAGTATTAGTCTGTGCGTTCAGCATTTTATAACTATTTGAGCCCCCAAAATGTGTTAAACACATTTTGGTAGTCTCTTAGTTAGAAATGAAAGAAACGTGAAACACTCTAGTTTAAGAAAAAGAAATTTGTTCATTACTGTTGACAGCCTCCAGATTTTTTTGATTGTTCACCTTTATCAGTGTGAGGTATACATCCAGTATGGGTAAACTTATTTGTGCATTGTGTGTATGTATGACTATAATATATTGTGTACATTATAAAACAGATACATGTACAGTACTTTGTAAAGGATGATGCAAAAGACATCACATGTACAGTGATCCCTCACCTATTGCAGGAGTTACGTTCCAGAGACCCCCACGACAGGTGAAAATCCACGAAGTAGTGGCGTTATATTTATTTTATTATTTATGTATATTTTAAGGCTTTATAAGAAGCCCTTCTAACATGCCTGTAAACCTTTCCCACTCTCTTATTAACCTTTTCCACATTCTTATAAACACTTCATCTGCTCTTAAACACTTTCTACACTCTTAAACCTATGTAATTTTAACAACATAGAAAATTCTATATGGCTACTCACCAGTGATGTATACTACAACTTGAATGATGAAGATCATGAATTATGTAGCTGTGCAGTACTGATGGCGATGAGGGTGATGATGAGATGCATGTACTGCACAGCCAAGAAGAGCATTACAGCTCTTCTGAAGGCACCATTTCATCAGGCGCTCCATCAGGTGGTGCAGTATCTTCACCCTGGTCCGTAACTTCTATTTCCACTAAAGGCGTAGTTGTGACTGATCTCTTCATCTGAGTGATGAACATAGTTATGGGAAGTTGCTGGCGCTGCTTTTTCTTCTGAGTGAGAAGGTTTTTATAAACTGACATGCCACTCTCGATTGTATTTACGAAGTGCATGAACGAAGCCTCTGGGGGTCCCATTCTTCAGCCACTCTCTGAAGTTCTTTGGCCATTCTAACCATGATTGCAAGATGATCGAGTGTTAGACCAAGCTCCTCCTCTTCTCCAGCCCGTAGTTTGTCTTGTTCCTCATCCTGTTCTTCACTTGCTGACTTCATCATCTCTGTCATGTCTTCATCCGTCAATGGTTGTGAGTGGACATCCACAGAGGCAGCTTCTCCATGCAGAGAAACGCTCTTGAGTCCAAAGCGTGTCTGAAATTTGTCAAACCAGCCCTTGCTGGCACTGAATGGGGTTGGTCTGGTGGGAGAAGCATTTCCCCTGTGTACAGTACAGTATTCATCCACTGATGAAATACATACTGTATTTTATTTTGATTTAATATTCTTTTAATATGTTTGAATTAACATTTTTTATATTGTTTTAAATTTTTTAGGCAAAAATTAAAATTATAAAATTATATAAATACCTATATACCGCAAAATCCCACGATATAGCAAAAACTCTGCAATACAGAATTATATATATAGTTTTTTAAAAACCCGTGATACAGTGAAGCTGCAATAAGTGAACCGTGATATAGCAAGGAACGACTGTACTTTATTTTATATGTATTAATTCCTCTCACATCCTGATGGATCCTCTTACATGTCCCTCCTTCCCCATGATGGTATGTACATGCCATTTTAAAGACCTCGAATATATGTAATCAGACTGTGGTGTGTGGGCAAGGTTGGAACTGGTGTTTGGGATGACTGAAGACATGCAGATGCATCTGGGAGTTCTATTTTGTCTTTTTTCTTTCTATGTAATGGCTTTGCTTTTCCAGATCAGCTTATCCTTGGGCCTAGGACAATGGCTGTTGGCTTTGGGCTCATTTTTTCACAGCTTTCATTCATTTATTCAATAAATTATGAAGTGTTTAGTCTATGCCATGCACTATTCTTGGTGCTGGGGTTATAGGAGTGAGTGTTAAAAAGAAGCATAGTAAAGTTGTAAGTGCCATGCAGAGATTAAAATAAGGTGATGTGACAGTGATTAAGTAAACTCTCAAGAAAGCTTTTGTCCAGTGGGGACATTGAAGCTGAGAGGTGAATCACAAGAAACAATCAACTATGCAAATATCAGGAGGAAGAGCATTCCAGCGAATAAAGTCTCAGGCAAAAAGCTCAGGCAAGTTGAGTTCTGAAGTCAGACTGAACTTGTGTGCTAAAGAAGGTAAGATAAGGCCGTTGCATTCAGAACTTTGCTACATGAGGAGAGTTTTGTGAGCAGAAAGAAAAGGGGCTTTTACCCATCTAACTCTAGGAGGAAACATCACAAAAAGATTGATTTATCCTGTTGTAGTTTCCTATCTGTAGGACTAATTATTATGACCGGGACATATATTTTATTTAGCTCAGCTTGGGTTGATTGCCTCTCTTATGACTGAAGGAAGCTTGGAAAGAAGGGTGTGGGCTGGCAAAATGCAGAGATGCTACTTAATGTAGGCCTGTGGATCAAGAACTTTCAGTTTTGTTGAGTTTTGTCTTAACATATTTGAAGAGGCCTGTTTTTCTTTACCTCTGTTGACTTTTTAACCAAGGCTGCACTTTTGTAGTTTTGTCAGTTTCTCTTTATTCTTTGCTGAAGTGAATCTTTAACAACATCTATTACTTTAACATTGCATGGTAGTGATGAGGGTGAAAGGTGAAAAGAGAAGATAGATGTCTCAGTGCACCCTATGAATATATTCATTCCATACCCTGAATAGCCATTGATGTGTAAAGGCCATACATAATTTGGGGACTCTGAACTTTATTTCCTAAAGCAGGGATATTGGCCAGTGTATTTTAGAAAGCATTTACTAAGATGCAACAAAAGGTGTTTCTAAATGTCTCTGAATAACAGAAAGCTTTGTTAACCCAATATTGTTTCATCTTCTAAATCTTTCAAGTAAGCATTTTTGTGAGATATATTTGCAGATTGGTTTGTTTTCATATGGTAGTGAGGATCGCATGTTTGAACTCTAGCAGTGAGTGGACATGATATTGACTCATAGTGGTATTCACTGTTAAGTACTAGATATTGAGGTTTTGAAATGATGCAGTTGTAACATACCCGTAAATAATGTGGTGGTATGTGACAATCTTAATTCTTGATGTCACATGAAATCAGTGCCTATAAAGAAGCATGATACTAATTTCCATAAGTAATTGAACATGAGGTATACTGTTAATAAACTGTGGAATAATTGTAGTATTTGATACCATGTTCTTTTTAAGAAACCATGCCATTATTTACAGTGTTTGAACTAGGTTAGGTTTGATTACTAATCCAGAAAGAACTCTTACATTAAAGTTACAAGGTGAGCCTTGTGTGTTTGAGTACTTAATTTAGATGTTGAAATGTTGTATATTGTGGATACTAGAGGTTTTTAAAAATTCCCAAGAAACAGAGTTCTGTGGTGAACTACTATGCTTTACTATTATTACAGAATTTTAACAACTATTTTCTGTGTTGTAATTTGGGTTTTGTGTATGTGGGTCGTGAGAAATAAACTGGAAATCCTGTCTGTGTGGGTTGGAATCTGGTGTGGCTTCAAACGGCAAACAAAATATTTTAGCTTGTGTGTGCCAGGTAAAATTTTAAATGGACTTTCCATAGGACTTTAAATGGACTTTACAAATTTCTGAAGCCAAATAATGTAAAGTGATTTTATAGTTGCAGACAGAATACTGTTGATTTACATTTGGTTTTGTTAACTTAGTGAGAAATCAGTAGCTGATTAAGCAAACAACTAGAGAAATATCTTCGTCCATCCGTAGTACAGTCTGTTCTTGTCTCTTTGTGATGAGTTGTTTCGGGAAGAGTTCTGCGGTGGCAGGCCAAGGCTTGCTATCCTGACAGTCTTGTTGATTTGTTTCTTTTATGTTTTTTAAATAACAGGTGTATTTCAAGATCTAGAATATTTTGATTTGTTTAAAGGACTTTTCCTAGAAGAATTGAAATGAGTAATTTTAGATTTTTAATTGGGTTTAAATGAAGATATATTTGTTTTCTTCTAATTTATTTGAAAATTTTAGGAACGGAACATTGTAGTACTATTAGGGTGGCCAAATTTAGAAAGGTCTCGTGAATTTATTGTCTTTAAACTTGCATTATTCTTATTTATATGACTGGCTGGAGATGTCACATGTAATTTGAGGTCTACATTTGGTTTTATGTTAAGCAAATCTGATCCAGGCTCAGCTATCTTCAATGGTGATTTTCCCAGCTATAAATTCAGAACTTGGCATTGAAAACCATGTGGTTTTGTGTAAGTAGAATTCAGATTGTGATGTTTTCTGTCACTTCATAATTCTAATTTTAGAGTTTCATATTTTAAAGCAGAAAATTCACTCCAGAAAAGTCCAAAATCTGTGATTTTCCACACATTGCCAGGATCACTGATGTTCAGTGGTTTGAGTCATACCGAATATCTGTATTAGAAATAGGGCGGAGCCTTCTAGTCACCTATCCCCAAAATTGTAAACATGAATTTTCTATCTTTTATTTATGAATCTACAGGAAACCCTTTGTATTCACATTATTAAATTTCTTGGGAACATAGATATTTATGGAATTTTCCTGCACTGGTAATAAAAAGGGAGGAGTGGGGAATAAGACTAGAGCATAAGCCATTTACTGCTCTTTTGCCTTACTTAAAAAATTTCACTTTTCAAAATATTGGTCTGAATTGCACAGGGTTTCAATTTGAATATCACAGTCCCTCTAAGTCTTTTCTTGTAGCCGTTATCTACTTGTGTAGTGCCATCTATCAGATTTGAAATGCCTGGAGGGTAGAGATTACTACATACCCATCTTTGTATTTTGTTATACTTAGTTCCTCACATAATAATGTGTGTAGAGTAACTATAATGGGTTTGTTGAATTAAATTGACTTGCGCTAGAGGGACTGAATTAGGTAGATGGAAAAATGGTAACTGGAGGAAAGCTGTAAATCTTGTAATCTTTCTAGATATCTTGTTTTAGTTTAATCAAGAATGGTGATATTTTATTCACCTTTAAAACCCTTTTGACTGACTAGTAAGAAATTATAACATGTCCTTGTTCTGTTACCAACTAGCAATTTGCTTTTCAATAAACTACTGTGTAGTAGTTCTGTTTGTTAAAACAACTAGACTAATTTTTTTAGTTCTCTAACCCTCTCTACACCACCCATTAAAAATTAATGTGAAATTTACACATATTGTGAAATGTACAGATTGGATGTGTATAGTTTGTTGAGTTCTCACAAATATCTAATTGTAACTATACTCCAATCAAGATATAAAACATTTCCATTTCCCCAGAAAGTTCTTTAGTTCCTCTTGAAATGAGTCTTTATACCCCTCAACCCTGTCCTCTGATCCACTCTTCTGATTTCTGTTACATAGATTAGTTTACCTATTCTTGAACTTAATATGATTGGATACAGTTAATATATACTCTTTGTGACTGGCTTACTTTACTCAATGAATGTTTTGGATTTTTAAAAAAATAGTAGTCATTTTTTTTTAAAGATTTTATTTATTTATTTTTAGAGAGAGGAGAAGGGAGGGAGAAAGAGAGGGAGAAACAGCAATGTATGGTTGCCTCTCACATGGCCCTCACTGGGGACCTGGCCTGCAACCCAGGAATGTGCCCTGATTGGGAATCGAACCGGGACCCTTGTGGTTCCCAGCTTGCACTCAATCCACTGAGCTATACCAGCCAGGGCTTTTTTTTTTAAACTTTTTAAAAAAAATTTATTTGTTTTCAGAGGGAGGAGAAGGGAGGGAGAAAGAGCAATGTATGGTTGCCTCTCACATGGCCCCTCATTGGGGACCTGGCCTGCAACCCAGGCATGTACCCCAACTGGGAATCGAACCGGGACCCTCTGGTTCCCAGCCCGTGCTCAATCCACTGAACTACACCAGACCGTAGTCATTTTTTAATTTTTAATTACAGTTGACATACATTATTAGGTTCAGGTATGCACCCCATTGATTAGGCATTACATAACTTACTAAGTGATTATCCTGATAAATCTGGTATCCATCTGATGCCATACATAGTTATTAGAATATTATTGACTATATTCCCTATGCTGTACTTTATATCTCCATGACTATTTTTAATCCCTTTACCTTTTTTACCCATCCCTCCCAACCTCCCTCCCTTCTTGCAACTGTCAAAATATTCTCTGTATCTATGAGTCAGTTTCTGTTCTGCTTGTTTATTTATTTTGTTTTTTTAGATTCAGTTATTGACAGATATGTGTTTATTGTCATTTTATTCATATTTTTTCTTTTTTTCCTTAAAGAACACCCTTCAACATTTTATATAATACTGGTTTGGTGATGATGAACTCCTTTAGCTTTTCCTTTCCTGGGAAGCCCTTTATCTCTCTTTTGATTCTAAATGTTAGCTTTGCTGGGTACAGTAATTTTGGTTGTAGTCCTTGCTCTTCATCATTTTGAATATTTCTGCCAATATCTTCTGGCCAGCAAAGTTTCTATTTACTTTTTCATTGTTATTATAAGGTCTATTTAGTCTTTTTGAGACATTACATACAACTTACCATCTTTACCATTTGAAAGTATGCAATTCATTGTCATTAAGTACATTCACATTGTGCTGCCATCACCCCATCCATGCACAGAACTTATCAATATTGCAAAACTGAAATTTCATTGTTATTTCTTAATTTATAAAAAAAATTTTGAAAGAGCTTCTATTGCAAGCTCTTTTTTCCAACTCAGTTGGTCCTTGTAGTTGTTAAGTTTATAAACATTTTTTGGCTAGAATGGGTAATCATAAAAATGATATGTATATACCTTAAAACATAATATATCTTAATACTCCAATTTTTTTTATATTGAGCTCACATCTTTTCTACGAGTGTAGGTCTCCTGATTGTTTTTATCATGGAATTTCTTAAATCACACCTTTAACTATTATCTTCAATTTCTAGTTTGAATTTCCTTTAAGTGTGGTGAGATAGTTGAACACAGTCCCAGTGGATATTGCACTGAATTTTTATAAATAGTCTTGTCTCTTGACAGTATGTTTTTTATTGTCCAAGTACAGTTGTCTCCATTTTCACCCCACCATGCTCCCCTACCCCACGTCTCCCCACCTCCTACCCTTACATCTACCCACTTTGGCTTTGTCCATGTGTCCTTTGTACATGTTCCTTGATGGCCCTTCCCCTATTATCCTCCACTGTCCCTCTACACCCTCATCTCTGGTTACTGTCAGTTCTTTATTTCAAGGTCTCTGGTTTTATTTTGCTTGCTTGTTTGTTTTGTTGATTAGGTTTTACTTGTAGGTGATATCTTGTGGTATTAATCTTTCACTGCCTGGCTTATTTCACTTAGCATAATGCTCTCCAGTTCCATCCATGCTGTCCCGAAGGACAAGAGCTCCTTCTTTCTTTCTGCTGTGTAGAATTCCATTGTGTAAATGTACCACAATTTTTTGTTCCACTCATGTACTGATAGGCACTTAGGTTGCTTCTGGCACTTGGTTATTGTAAATTGTGCCGCTGTGAACATTGGGGTGTGTAGGTTCTTTTGAATTGGTGTTTCAGGATTTTTAGGATATAATCTCAGCACCTTGACAGTATTTTTAAAGTGATTAACCTTTATCAAGTTGTTATGAAGTATTCAACCTATTCATGGAAACAACTACTTCCAGTTCTTATAGATTTTAAATAATATTTAATGAAATTATGTAACTATTTACAGATAAAACTGAGATAAAAGTGCTTAGAACAAAAATGACTGATTCTCGATAGTGTACAATCAATGGATTGAAGTACAGTGTCAAGTTTTAGTAACTTGAAGTACATGTTTTAGTAACTGAAGTGTAAAGTGTCGTGTTTTAGTAACCTTGGCACTTTCCTTCAAACTATGAGGATAAAAAGTAATGGGGAACATTGGCTTATCTCATGGTTAACTCATTGGAGACAATTAAAAGATAGTAGATGGTAACTTGATATAAAAATTTTTAAAAGTTTCATTACCTTACAGTTACAAATTGTCAGTCTGCTTTTTTCCTTTTGTCATAGTGAGTTTATTCTTGCCACAGAATAAATTTTTTAAAAAATTTTCTTGTAAAGATTTTATTTATTTATTTTTAGAGAGAGAGGAAGGGAAGGAGAAAGAGAGGGAGAGAAACATCAATGTGTAGTTGCCTCTTACATGCCCCCTCCTGGGGACCAGGCCTGCAACCCAGGCATGTGCCCTGACTGGGAATCGAACTGGCAACCCTTTGGTTCACAGACCAGCGCTCAAATCACTGAGCTACACCAGCCAGAGCTAAAATATGTTTTTTGTTTGAGTTGTTTGTTGTGCAGCAAACAATCTCAAAACTTAATGGTTTAACCAACTACTTTATTTTGTCTTAATTTTGTAGGTCGGGAATTTGGACATGGTTTTACTCATCTTATACTGTTGCAGTCAGGTGGTGACTAAGGGCTGGAGTCATTGGAAGGCCTCTTTATTTGCATATCTAGCAGCAAGGCTATGATTTCTTAGAGAGTGGGAGATTTTCTCATCATGGTCTCTTCATAGGCTATTTTGAGTTACATTACAACATGGTGGTCCAAGGATAAATTTCTTCTAGGGAGGTTAGCTTCCTCTAGACCAAGTATTCTAAAAGTCGGGAAGCAGAAGTTGTCAGTTTCCTAAGGCTGAGGCAGGAGCAGCAAATGTTACAATGTCATTTTTGCCCCAAACTACTGGTTAAAGCAATCACAGAGCCCATCCACATTCAGAGAGAGGAAACATAGACTCTACTTCTTTATGGGAGGCATGCCAAAGAATTTGTGGCCATTTTTAATCTGCCACAATTTAAGTGGTGGTAATGTGAGTGATGGGGTACCACTGAAAATACAGATGAAGCTTCACTTGCCCACGATTCACCTACTGCTGTGAGGCCAGGTTCCTAACAGGCCATGAACCAGTACTAGTCCATGGCCCAGGGATTGGGGACCCCTGATCTACAGATTTTAAATTCCCTATCAAAAATCCCAATGAATATTTTGGAGAAACAGAAAAAACATATCTTAAAATTTATATGGGATCTCAAGGGACCCCGAATATCCAAATTAATCCTGAAAGAAGAAGAAAGATGGAAGACTCATACTGTGTAATTTCAAAACTTACTATGAAGAATTGGTCATCAAAATAGTGTGGAACTAGAGTCTGGGAATAGACCCTTACATATGTGCTGAGTTGATTTTTGACCAGGGTGTCATGACCATTTGATGAGGAAAAGACAGTATTTTCAATAAATGGTGCTGGGAAAAGTGAATATCCACATGTAACAGTTGAAGTTGGACTCTTACCTAATACAATATATAAAAATTACGTCCAAATGGATCCATGACCCAAATGTAAGACCTAAAACTGTAAAAGTGTTAGAAGAAAATGTAGAGCATAACTTTGTGACACTGGATTTGACAGTGATATCTTGAATTTCCACTAAAGGCACAGACAACAAAAGGAAAAAATAGACAAATTGGACTTGGTGAAGAATTTTAAAAAAATTGTGCAGAAAAAGACCATACTATCAACAAAGTTAAATGACAACCCACAGAATGGGAGAAAATATTTGTAATCATATATCTGATAAGGAATTAATATCCAGCATATACTGAGAGCTCCTAAAACTTAACAACAAAAAGATTTTAAAAATGGGTAAAGGACTGAGATAGACATTTGCCTAAAGAAGATACACAGATGGTCAATAAGTTCATGAAAAGATGCCCACCATCAGTAATTATTAGGGAAATACAAAGCAAAACTATAGTGACGTGCTTCCTCATATTCGTTAGGTAACTACTATTAAAAGGATATAGTAAGTTGATGAGGATGTAGAAAAATTAGAACACATGTGCATTGCTGGTGGGAATGAAAAATAGTGCAGTTGTGGAAAACCATATAGCAGTTCCTCAAAATAATTACCATCTAATCCAGCAATTCCACTTCGGTATATACAGAGTCTGTCTAGAAGGTATCCTGCCACATGATATGAAAAACAGAGACATTCATTAAAGAAAATACAAGATGCAGGAAACATTGTACTTAGGACAATGATACCTCAGTCCCCTTCAGAGTAGGCATCTTAGTCCTCACACAGTTCTCCCAATCGCCATCAGCTACTCTGTCATATTTTCCCAAATCTTGACAGTCTGAAATCTCTCCCCTTTCAAAGATGATTTTAGTTTTGGGAAAAGCCAGAAGTCACAGGGCACCAAATCTGGGCTGTAAGGGGGCTGAGTCACCAGGGTGATGTGATGTTTTGCCAAAAAACTGCTTGAAATATGATGTATGAGCGGGTGCGTTGTCGTGACAATCATCAGTAGTCCATAACTGTGGCCTTCTGAATCATTCCAGTATTTTCTGCACAGGAATGTTCAAGCTTAAAGCAAAGTTTCATGCAGATTTGTTGCCCTACTGGCTCAGTCATTTTTAATGCAACTTCCACACAGTGCACATGCTCACTCAGTGGTGTCTACCACCACCACTGACTAGTACAGTGTAGTAACCATGGTTCATGCATGTGCATTCCAGTTCACTCTCCTTGGCTACCAGGTTACAATGATGTTGTGCAAACAGTTTTTGTTGTATTAACAATGGCTGAACTTTTTCTGGACAGACCTTGTATATCTAAAAGAATTAAAAGCAGAGTCTCAAAGAGATTATTTGTACACTTTGTGTTCATAGTGGTATTATTCACAATAACTAAGACATGGGGACAGCCCAAGTGTTCATGAATAGATGAATGGGTAAGCAAAATGTTATGTATACATGAAAATGGAATATAATTTAGCCTTCCAAAGGAAGAAAATTCTGACATATGCTATAACATGGAAAAGTTTTGAGGACATTATGCTATGTGAAATAAGCCAGCCACATAAACACACATTACTTCAGTTATGTGAGGTACTTCGAGTAGTCAGTATTATAAAGATGGAAAGTAGGGTGGCGATGGTCAGGGACTGGGGGAGAGGAGGATGGGGAATTACTGTGTAACGAGTACAGAATTTCAGTTTTGCAAAATGTAAGAGTTCTGGAGATGAATGATGGTGGTTATACAACAATGTGGATCTTCTTAAAAATCACTGAACTGTACACTGAAATATTATTAAGATGGTAATTTTTATGTTGTATTTATTTTACCCCGATAAAAGTAATGACAATATTGTTGACAATTATATGCCAACTATTTTTTTTTTGCAACTTAGAAGAAAGAGACACATTTCTAGAAAAATATTACTTACAAAAATGGGGGGCATTAAAAGTCTGAATTATTTTGAAATTATAAGAAATCGAATCTTCCCACAAAGAAACCAATAAGCTCAAAAGATTTGCTAAGCAAGTTTCTACCCAAATTTTAAGAAACAGATCATTTATTCCCACCTGATGCAGTCTTTTAATTAGTGGGAGAAATCAGGATGTTTTCCCAGTTCAGAAAGCCCATGTAACCTTGATATCTAAACCAGATAAAGATACTACAAAAATAAAAATTACAGATGTATTTCACTCATAAATGTAGATATAGAAATCTCAAACAAGATATTAGCAAATTGAAATCAACATTGTAGAAGAAGACAAACACTCTAACTAGGTTAGGTTGATTTCAGGTATGTAAGGATGGTTTACTATTCTATAATCTATACATATAACTGATATTAATAAATTAAGAGAGAAAATAATATAACTTCAGTAGTTACAAAAAAGCATTTGATAATTACTGTAAATTTATGATAAGAATTCTTAGCAAATTAGGATAAGAGAAATTCTTCAGCCTGTTGGTACTATTAAAAAAATCTCCACCAATAATTCATTATTGGCACAGAGCTTTTTAAATGGGGAAATATTAAAAACATCCACTTTAAAAATAGGAATAATATAGGGTTGGTTGTTATCACCCATTCTAGTTATTATTTCTGCATAATAAATTATCTTAAGCTAAATGGCATAAAACAACTATTATGTTTGTGGATTCTAACGGTCAGGAACCTGCACTCTGCAGAGCAGGAAGGTTTGTTACTGCTCCACTCTTTCTAATGCCTGAGTGGAATGACTTGAACACTGGAGATAACTTTATTGTTCTGAACTGTAATCATCTGAAAGCACCTTCATTCATGTATCTGTTGATTTGCTTCAAGTTGTTGTCTAGGAACTTAGGCAATCAGTTGGAAAACTTATATGGGACTTCTCTATTTGTTCTGTTCAAGTGGGCTGGTTTGACCTTTCTCACATTATTGCAGCTAAGTTCCAAGCTCAAGCAATACAAGAGCACAGGGCAGAAGTGCATTGCATCTTATGACCTAGCTGGGAAAATTACGTCATGTTAATTCTGCTGTACTGTATTCGTTGTGGAAGTCATAATGATCTACGTTAGTTCAAGGGGAAAGGACGAGACTCTGCAGTTCATTGGGAGGAATAACAATGGTGCATACTTTGAGGAATATGTGGGGTGTGAGATATTTTTGATACCATCTTTGGATAATATAATCACATTATCTCTTGTACAGTATTGTATT